>AVPN01002076.1:0-16016 GCA_000695325.1 Pleurobrachia bachei | reverse complement strand
TTCCTTTTGATCAGGATCAGATCGTACATGTAGTGCAGGAGGTTCACTAGTGATGATATCAGATTGAGAGGATTGGGGAGGAAGGAACGGTCCTCAAACTCACTGATAACTGCACATCTCTGGAACTTGAAAATGATGTCAGACTCCCCCTCAACGTTCTCATATGTTGAACTGAAGATCGCAATGAGCAGGTTTACCAACATAATATTACTGATCAGGAGGTAAATGCACATTGCAATAAACACTATTGCATAACTGAACTGAATGAACACTGGTTTACTAGTGGGTTCACTGTCCTGGGAGAGGAGAGGGATGTAATCCTGATACTCAAAGACACAGTTTTCCTCGTCAGTGATCCCATTCTCCTGGTACAGGAAGTCCGTGAAATTCAGGGTCATATTCCCTTGTCCGATCTGTTCCGTATATCGAATCCTCTGTTCTCTGACCAATACTTGACATTGATAACTCATGAATTGGTAGTCCAGATCCTCCAGATTTATCTCCCCGAACACGTTAAAGAAACTTCTTTCGAACATCGTGTACATAAGCATCTGTCCCTCTCTAAAGTCCCGTTTCAGAGGGTTAATGAACCCCTCGGATACAACCATGTACATGACCATAAAGATGAGGAGAATGAAGATGAAGAAATAGAGATCCTTTGACATCTTGCCTATCATGTTAATCTTTGGTCCCAGTTGGGGGTGAATACCGAACAGCTGGATAACCCGGAAGATGTACAGAGCTAGAGACATGATCATGAACGCCCGACCGATATTAACAGCTTCAAACAAACTAAATGGGTCCACATCCAGGGTTCCATTAAACTTGCACAAGAACCCCACTACAAAGAGTAGCAGTGCTGAGAGGTCCAGGATATTGTAGGCGCTGGTGTAATGCTTCTTGAACTTATCCACATATTTCTGGGGATTTTCCTCTATGATCTGAGATATCTCCACTGGCAGAGTTGAGATGGCCCATAGAAACAGGAATATATCGAACCCGGTGACAGAGTTTGTGATCATATCAGATGTGAACCCATTGTCGGCCATACACTCCTTGTAACTGGAGAGGTCGTTGTCAAGGGAACGAGATGCACCACATGTCTGCAGGACTGCATTCAGACTGTACTCGTATGTGTTGAACAAGATGGTTACCATGTAGACAGCAATGAAGACAAACAATGTAGCTCCATTCAGAATGAACTTAACAATGGGGGCTTTGTGGAACCCAATGATTTTCTCAGTCATGGTCATGTTCCTCATGGACAGAGCATGTATCTTGCTCTTCTTTTGTGAGTCAGATCTCCTGAATGATTTGGATAGTTGGTGGAGTTGAGTATTCTTCTTCGCTTGGTGTGTCTCTGTTTCCTCTGCAGACATCTTGACCTTCTTAAACACGTTCAACAGGGCACAGCTCCCTGGCATGACTGCTGACACTAGAACTACGAAGATTAACAAGATGCTGGGTAGTGTCTGATCTATTGGGCCCATCCAAACATCGGTTAGGAAGTTCTGGTAGGCGTTGTGTGCCACAAACTTCTTCGCTTCTAAAGTGTGAGCGAGGCCCACTAGACTCTGGTTACAAAATGACTTCCTGGGTACACTGAGCAGCATCTTGAGGTGTTGGGTGGTGTATTGAGAGGCACACTCATCTAGTGATTCCCACGGCATGTTCCTCAAACATGTTCGCTGCTTTGATCATCTCCTTCATGGCATCCTCGTCACTCTGCATCGAACTATCCTCTATCTCTGCTAACCGTGCACACATCCTAAATGAAACCAAGGCACTGATTGCGGGGGCTCGGGTGAACTCCCAGAATAACATGGCCATATCGTAATTGCCTCGCAGTGTGGACCACAACATCATGTGGTCATAAGGGTCATTGAATCTCGTGTTAGGGTCATTGATATCATAGTCTATCAGGGAGCACCTGTATGCTCCATCCAGAAACTCTTCTATGACACTTGATACCATGTGCAGGTTGAATTCTTGTTCAGGGTACTGTTTCATGGAGCACAGCTGCTGAAACGCTATACTCTCCTGGGGCAGCTCGTTGTAGAGCCGAGTTAGTTCTGCTACTGTGATGAGCTCCTTTAGATCGGCCCCCTGGTGGAGGAACATCCTTACAAACTCGAGACTCTGGGTATCAATGGCTATCCGTAGGAAGTGGTTTAGTTTAGTGGGTTCAAAGGTGTGCTTGCTGAGGATGTGATCTTGTGCTACTACAGGCTGGTTCCAGGTGATAGCTAGCTCCATCTGCCTAGTAGCTGCTCCCAGACTGTGTCTGCCACTAGTGATACTACTGATCAGTGTCAGGAGAATGGCGTGATCCAGACTGCTCTCGTTTGAACTATCATATATCCTGCACATATCATGCCTGTCTACAATAGCTGCCACCTTGTCGTACATTCTTTTGCACACCTGTGGCCCGTATCGGTGGAAATCTTTCTCGATCATTCTCTTAACTGTCTTGGCAGCGTCCTCGTTGAGTTTGTAGTGAACGTATATCTTGGGTCCTGTAACCTTCTCATATCTCTCTGCATTCTCTAGCGCGAAACAGATTATATCAGCTGCACGTCCAGTGTTCTTGACAATCAGTAGAGGGTTGGAGTGTTGTACAGAATCAATTGCAGTGTCGATACTGCTCTCTCCTCCCTCTAACAGGATACAGATCTTGGAGAGACCCGCACCCTCGTGCACAAACAGATCCTGGATGATATCCTGTAGTTCTATCCTGTACCGGATCTCTTCCCCACTCTTCCCCACATCTCCCCCATCAACCAGGAAGAAATGTGTGTGGTGGGGGTTCAGGGAGCTCTCTCCCTTGGTCGCCTTCCCTGTCCGATAGTCCACTATTAGGTCATCACCTGCCAGATCACTGTACAACATGTTCCGGTTCTGTACCTTGCCCCAGTTAGCAATACCAATAGCCACCACAGAGCTGTTGAAGGAACTGAGGGATACTGATCCAATAGGAGTGTTTTTAGTGCAGGGATAGTATCTTGAGGGATCACAAAATCATCTCCCCCTCCCTTCATATCGATCCCTACCCTCACAAACTTAGGCATTATAATGGAGTCCTCATTGACAAAATTCATTGTCCCAAAACTAGGTGTAGGCATGGTGGTACAGTGCAGTTTTCTATCCCATATCGTCTCTTCTGGGAGAGTCTCAAGTGTGGTCCCATGATCCAGGATATTGGTTCCACATTTGCACTTCCGGGGGTTACCAGGGACAGGGATGAAATACTGGCAGGTTGGGATGTTAAAGTTACTCCTGACCCAGGTGAAATATTTGTGCTCATCGAATCCCTCGTCTATATTGTCAGCAGTCAGGTTAATATTAACAGCATCACCCTTTCCAATGACACCCTGTACATCAACTTCTATCGGATCCATGACACGGCTCTGTCGCCGGGCCCTCAGATCATCTTTAGCTCTGGACATGATCCTCCTCTAACACGGGCACTTGCAGGCCTCTCAGAGAATATGCAGTCTTCCCCCTTAGTAAGGGCCTCACCAAATAAAGTCTGACAGTGTTCTAACCGGTTTGGATCTCGCAGATGTAATATCAAACAACAAAACGGCAGCTGAGCGAGCAATATTGTAGGGCGAATCACGTATAGTAGTAGGTTTACATGTGTGCTTTACAGGACTGACGTTTATCTAGTAGAAGTAGTATCGGCCGTGTGTGTAACACTGTGTAGATATAATCAGGTGCGTGTGTGTGTACAATAAATCAATAATGCGGCCCACGCGATTAAACTCTGTGTCTTGGACCAAGACTCAGTTGGTACTTAGTCGCGGTTAATATACTCAGGTGTGATACAGTGGTGATCCGGGTGGTATTGGCCACCCGCGGTACACTACACAACGGTACAGTGCCGCCCACAGCTTCACATATTCCAGGTTCTTAGTTTGTGAATCTGTCGGCGGTTTATATGTAATGAGCACCAATGTAAGTTATTGTGTCCATGGGAAAATAACATATTTGTTACAATTACTCCTTACTCACTATTCTATTTCTATAGAATGTCACGTTGTATGCATTGCATTGTTGATAATGAGAAGAATATGATATACAAGTTGTATACAATTACAACAACAATGCAACGTGACAAGTCTTGCTTTGTTTTGTCCAAGGTCGGAAGGAGGGTCTGAAGGAGGACCGGGTCGAAAAAGTTCTGCTCGTATGAGCTAGAAACTTAATTATACTTATAGGGACCAGGGATTGTATGGCGGTGCCATTTGATTCTTGCGACAGTGCGCTCATATCTGTATGGCGGCGCCATACCCCATTTCATTCTCAATCGGGTCGGCGGCGCCAGACAGGCTCAGCTCAGAGTCAGATGGGGTCGGCGGCGCCAGGCAGAGGGAAAAATTGCTTGATTTTGGGTTTTTTAGTTAATTTTACCGCTTACCATTTTGGAAAGAGGCATGAGGGCATCGAACCTGTTCTGAAGAGCTCAAGAAACTTAAAATCGGTACAAAGAGACCTTATTAGCTTGACTTTTTACTTTATGAACGCTTGTCAGCGCTTTTTACACTAATTTCAAGCAAAAGACCGTAACGCGCGAAAATTATATTAACTAACTGCAAGCATACGCCGCGCTAAACTTTTCAAAGCTTTGCAAGATCCAGAACTTCAAACTTGAAAAGTTTAACGAACTCAAAGTGATTTTTTCTTCTTCAAACTGAGAGTTTTTCATCTTCAGACCTTTAATCTCTCTACAATGGATTAGATAACGTGTTTTGAAGCTCTAGTTAGGAATGGGGATCTCTTCTTCATCAAATTTTGCGTCATTGGCCAAAAATACATATCTGCAAAAACTATGCGGGGAGGAAGCGATCCCCTTGAAAGACCAGTTTTGGGAAACGCTGCTCGAGTTTACCGTCCAATCTCCTGAGAACAGGTAGAGATAAAAAACCACAAGGCAGGTCACAGGAGTCAGATTGTATCTTTAATTTCAGTTTTCACTGTCACTTTTCACTTTTCAGTGCTGATGCAAGGCTCCTGGAAGAGAGTGTGGGACCACTTTGTGAATCATTTGGTAGGTTCGAAACTTGGTGTAACAATTGATGATAATTTTATTGGTTTGATCTCTTACTCTGTCTAACTTACTAATAAACCCTTTCTGTTTCCAGTCAAGAACAACGAGAAGAGTGGAAGTTTTGCCACACTCCTTTCGATCATAACGTCCCTGATAAAACAGATAACCAGCGAGAAATCCGGGCAAAAGTATGACACATTCCAATATATAGCGAACCTAGCGGGTTATGTACAGTAATTTTACTTGTCCATTTCAACCTGACCAATCTAACAGGTTAATCTAAGAACGAGTCTTCTTTTTTCCAGGTCTGGAGATGCATGTGAAGCCCTTTTCAACTCTCTCCTGATCCTGAAGACCCTTGTCAAGTACATAGTACAACACGTCCCATTAGACCAGTGCCCATCCTTCTTTGTGACTTCTGAAAACATTCCTGCACCCCCTGCCTCTGGCGACCCTGATGTTTCACCTACTGTTCTCAAACAAGGTGAGAGCTTGTAGTCTGCCTTACTAGACCCTATCTTAGGAGAACTCTAACTCATTAGATGCTCATTAATGCACGTCCAATGAGTTAGTGTTTCCCCTAACGATGCCCGAAATGATAAGGGATTCAACAAAACAAGTTTTTGTTACATCACGTTTTTAATTTTTCATATTCCTCGTGCACAACATCACAACTAACTGAGTTTCCTCTAATTCCCCATCCTACAGTTGCGAGATATGAGACCTCAGCAGATGAGCTGTTATTCTATCTGTTCGAGTATATCACCACCCAAGCAGTGGGGGATGGTAATGTTGAAACCCATAACGAGTGTCTGCAGATAGTTACCATCCTATGTTCAGCTCATCTCTATCATCCCTCTACCACCACATCACCCTACCTGGCCATCTTGTCAGAGGGAAGGTGTTCCAGTCTGGCTGAGTTGTTAGTTAGAACACTGTTAGAGAGAGCTGTTACAGAGAGGGAACAAGTCCAGACATCTTCTGCACTTTGGACCTATCTCATGGGGTCCCCTGCTCTACTATGTCCCTACTACTCGAGGGACTGTCTGCTGTTGTTAGTGTTATTGACCAGTCACACAGGAGGGGTGTATAGAGGGATACTGGACAGTGCAGGACACAAGGAGCCAGGGACCAATACCACAAGGGAGACCAGCTTCGTGATAGACATGGAGTTGGTCTACCTGTTCTTCTGTAAGGAGACAATCAGTGAGGAGAAAACACTTCTGTTGTACACCCTTGTTCAGGTGAGAAAACACTTCTACTATTATAATAGTCGTACAATTTGAGCTATACATTAGTCGGAACAATCTGTGTGCCTTCCTTTAGATGCTATCTCTATTCTCTATACATCGTAAAACTAAACAGTAAACATCTCTTATCACGGTATCAGGGGAAGACATGTTGACTAATATAGTACATCATGCTGCATGCTGTACACACTCTGCATATATTCTACACACAGTAACAAACAAATGCAGCTCTCTTGTATGTATTATTATATATATATATGATCTCTAGCTGTTAGAGAAGCAAATCGGTGTGTTCTAGGTGTATAGCAATATATTATTCATTTCTCATACTCAACAGATCATCTATAAACATACACAACTGTCCGGTGTTCCTAACCTTTAGACATGTTCTTGGGCCCTTACTGGCCTCCACATTGTCCCTTCGTAGTACTGGTCGATACGTCAGCACATTGTCCCCCCTCACATGCGACAGCTCCAGTTGCATTATCCCCCTCTCCCTAGTCAGGGTTGCTTCTTCCCAGTGAACTAAGAAGTTTCTGGGCGCCCATCCGAGATAGAGAGTCGTACAGCCCCTTAGATCCCCTCTTCTTCTCACTAGACGCTTCAGAAGTTGTCCTAGCCCTCTTGCCAGATCCATCCTTTAGCCCTGTAACATATTGTAATGGTTGAAAATACAAAGAGAGGCATTGATACATTGATACATTGTACAAACACACAGACAGAATGTACGAACACACAGACAGAATGTACGAACACACAGACATGGTAGAGTAATGAGTATGACCCACCTTTTAATGTGGGGTTGGTGGTGTTTGAAGTCTTCCTGAGTTTGAAGGACACCTTCTCCTCATACAATCCGTCCTCTGTGTGAGGCATGTCTCTCTTAACTCCCTCCTCTCCGTTCAGCCACCACGTCCTGGAGATCTTGTTCTTGGATTTGAAACCCTCGATTGATATGGGAGGTTTCCTTTCCCTATAACTGAACTTCCCAGCATAGTTAACATCCAGGATGCGTCTCATTACGTCACTCATGTGTATCCTGCTGGGTTCCCCATGTGACTCTAGTGAGTTAGCATATCTTGGTTCATCCCCGTATATACAATAGTGGAACATGATAGAGCCTGCCAGTCCAGCAACACATTTCCCAGAGTGGACCCCAATTCTCATCTGTACAGGCCTGTTATTCAGGGCCTCCACACAGATATCTTTAGTAGATGAGATCACTTCCAGGGCGAATGAGGCAATGTTCCGGGCATGTGCTGTTTTGTTGACATCAGGTACAGGTAACCCACTGGCGACTACATAAGCATCCCCTATTGTCTCGATCTTTACAACATTGTACATCTCAATCGCTCTATCCATTACTGTATAGAGCGTGTTCAACATCTCGACCACTCTCATCGGACCCCCTCCTGCTGAACTGGCATCAGTCAGATCCTTTACAATACTGGTGAATCCCTTAATGTCTGAGTAGAAAAAACTGCAGTCAGAGAACTGTTGCGGTGGCACTGGGATCCCCGCCATCTTGGGGGGGGGGGTGAAGTGGGGTAATAATGACCTGGTGGGGGTGGATCTGAAGAGAGTATTAGGAACCTATGTGGGAATGTGATGTGTATGGTTGTGAATATTCCTATATACCTGAGGGAGTAGTGAGTAACATAGTTTTTTTGTCCTCTCCCTCTCTCTGATCAGATCCTTGTTCCTCTCATCGAACAGCTCCTTCAACTCCCTGCTTCTCTTCTCCAGGGTGTTCAGCCACTGGTCCACTAGAGACCCATCACACTCAGACCCGAGTTGATCTAACAGCTCTACCACAGTCCTCCTCTCTTCTCTAGGTACATTAGTACAATCCTGACATATCCTCTCTAGGTCGTAGAGATTCTCATACCCTGCCCCACTATACCTGTACAATGTGGGAGGTTAATCTAAGTAGCTCAATCTGAGACTTCATACATACCTACTACCACAATCAGAGTCTTGGATATCATACATCAATAATAACCAATCAGAACTCGTTATTTAGGTCACGTGACTGGTTATCAGCCAATCAGGGACCAGTATTACACATACCTGCTGCCACAATCAGAATCAGGGATATCATACACCAATAACAACCAATCAGAACTCGTTATTTAGGTCACGTGACTGGCTATCACCCAATCAGGGACCAGTATTTCGTGATACATACCTGCTACCACAATCAGAATCCTGGATATCATATACTGCCTCGTACACCGCTAGTACCTCCTCCACATCACCACCCTGATCAATATCACCCTCACTCAGCTCACTCTCCTCTGTGTCCTCTAGTGACGCCTCAGAGGGTGTGGGGGCTGGTTGATGATATAACAGTGGTGTTGCTCCCTCCTTAATCTTCTCGATCTGATCTCTGATCTCTTCATCACTGCACTCAATACCAACACCAAAGGGAGGTGCAGAGGTGACGAGTTCAGCTAGTATCACACCAAAACTATAGACATCATCAGCCTGTCTATCAGCGGTGCTCCCAGCGAACTGGTTCCTCAGGTACTCGGGTGATTTCCAAAGGAGGTCGGTTGTTAGATTGAAGGGTTTCAGCACAATGTGGTCATCTGTTTCAATTGTATAGACCTCGTCTTCTAGGGACCTGATAAAGAACCCCTTCACCTTTACATTCCAGTTGCTATCAACAACACAGTTTAGTGAGGTGAGGTTACCATGGTAACCAATAGCTGAGCGGTGCAGATAGGACAGACCTGATAGGATGTCCCTGGAAAACGCCTTGATGAAGGAGCGAGAGTGAACACGCTGTTCTGATCTGATCAGATGGTAAAGGGGACCCCGGGGGCAACTCTCCAACACTAAAACCAGGTCTGGTTCCACCACACAGTGCAGTAACTCAACCAAGTTGTGGTGTTTGATGTTTCCAATCTCCCGTAACCATGACAGCAGGTCTGGTGTAACATCAATTCCACTGACTTCCTCTGCAAACACCTTCTTCCTCCCACTGCGATCCCTATCCCCTGCTACCCAACCCTCGGAGGTCGTCATCTCTCTGAGCTCTGTCTGGCTAATGGTGAATCTCTGCTTGGGTCCGTATCTCCTCAACCACCAGAGTCTCCCAGCAGTAGAACCCACTATCATAACAACCATAGTCATACAGACTGTAACAATCAGATACTGGACCTTACCACACTTCCTATCTAGCCAAGAGTTACATGCCACTTGATCTGATATGTGATCAGGTCCCTTTATACCAGGTACTAGTTGAGGGTCGTGGTAGCCATCAGAGTTGGGTAGTAGTTTCAGATAATACCGCATCCCCTCATCTCCCTGATTACCAAGGTAATGGACCCTAGCAACAGAACTCCGCGTCCCATCTTTAGTGATAAACACATTACCAGTTTGGGTACCATCCTTCTCAGTAAGGTTCATATTCTTCATCTCATTAGCTATCCTCCTCCCATCCTCCGGGTCCTGGGTCCTGTTCAGGGCGTGGGCATACAGCAGGATCGTATCATATGCATATACTGCTATACTGAGTTGTTCACTACACACCCTATACACACCCTGGTTCAGTATACTACATGCCAGTTCTGATTTCCAGGGCCTTTCATATGTTATCAACAGAACATTAGAGAACGCTCTCTTTGCCTTCTCGTCATCACCTTTCTGTTCTTCAGTACAACAGGAACAGGGTTTCCTGTTGGACTGGTCACATGCCCAGGGTGTTATAATCTGGTTGGTATAAACAGCTCCTATCTTGAAGTTCATGACAATGAATCTGTACTGATCCCAGTCACATGACTCCATCTTGGTGCACTCCTCGTGTAGCTGCATCATCAGACCCCGGGACCCGTTAGGTGAGGTGAAGAGAGATACAACTCTACTGACAGTCAGGATCTCTCTCAATACCTCTACCTCCATGGGCCGCTCAGTAGGAGGTGGTAGCTCCACTTTCAGCACTATCTCAAACCCCAGTCCCTCCATCTTGCTATCCATGCCTCTAAAGGGTCCCTCACATTTCCCAGTGCTGTCTCTCTGTGCCTCCATTACCACAGTGACCCTGCTCCAACCATGGTAGTCCATGACACCCTTGTGGAATATAGCCTGGGTATCACGTGACTCGAACACTGAGGTCACAGTCCCGTATTGAGTGGGGTCTGTGAGGTTTTCGAAGGCTGCTACTGTGATAAGAGGCAGGTTGGCACCTGCAGCATAGGAAGCCACACTAGCTCCACTACTACCGTCTGCACATACTGGGCCTATTAAGACCTGCAGGGAGAGGGCGGTTGTTAGGGGGCTGGGGAGAGAGGGGCTGGGGGGTTATTGACTAGCCCCACTACTACCATCTGCACATACTGGGCCTATTAGGACCTGGAAAAGGGAGGGAGGGAGTTATTAGGGGGCTGGGGAGGGAGGAAGGGTTTGGTTGGGGGGAGGGTTGTAAAGAGCCAGATGAATAGGGAGGGGTATCAAAGAATTGAATGACTAAAGAAGACTCAAACACTTGAATCGGTAGAATGTTGTTCATTTCGGTATCTACTATCTATCTAAACATTTCACATGATCTCACCTTTACGTTTTGGTTAACGCTCATTCTCATTGCATAACCCAGTGTGTTAGCTTTAGGTACACACCCTGTATATTTCTCATGTTTAACCAGTTGCAACTCGAACCCTGGTATCAGGTCAGGATCAGCATTCACCCTCTGTATAGCTAACTCAACTGCCTTCCCGTCTACATTCCCCTCTACAAATGTACAGTCTACAAAACCAGTTGGGAACAGCAGCCCGATCTTTACAACTTGTTTCTGCTTCTGCTGTAGTGGTGATGTCTGGTATAATGAAGTATCATTGTTGACACAGTTGCATAGTTTCTGAAATCCAGTTCTGGGACACTCATCCCAGGGACAGATATTGACAGAAGTAGCGGGTCTTGTTAGGACAGGCTTCTGTTTAGTAGCAGCAGCGTCTAATGTAGCACCATCTAGTGTAACGGCAGCAGCACCATCTAGTTTGACCTCAGGTCGGTTTGTGTTCTGTGTAGTGTCAGCAGTGGAGAGGGATAAAAGGAACAAAACTAAAATCATTGTAGATAAGAAATGTAACTTGATTCCCACCACCTCCCAACACAGCTCAGTGACAACACAGGTCCCAGTGAAAATTGCTTTGATTCCACCCCCTCACCTTGCACGTCCTCCCTATAATACCCCCCCCCCTCTCACCACACACGCCCTGTCACAACATATGCTTCCCCTCATAACCCCGGCCCTATCTCGTCCTATCTAAGATAGCATTCCTTAACCCCCATCTCTCTTACACAGGGTAATCCTAATGCAAGGACCTACATTCTCTCTCGGACTGACACAGAACAGCTGCTACTACCTCTGTTACGCGTCCTGTACAATGCTGACTGCCACAGCACACATCATCTCTACATGGTCCTAATCTTGCTTCTAATTCTAACTCATGACGACGCTTTCAGCTCCTATGTACACGATCAGGTAATATCAGGGTGGTTTGACAGGTTGTGTTATCACACAGGCAGTGTGACACATGTTTGTGACATGTCTCAAGTGCGTGTGTCACACAGCAGCTGTTCAGTTCTAAACTTGCAGTAGGGCGCCGCGACACAGCTATGTGGTAGTGTTATGACGTTGTGCGCGCAATGGGGGAGAGGAGAGAAATGAGAAATGATCAAGCAAATCATTTTCATGATGCTTCTGATGCATTGCTTGATTCTGATTGATTTTAATCTTGATTTGTTGATCAAATGGGAAGGTGGCTTATCAACCCATCTCTCTCCCTCCCAGATCCTCCCCTCTGTGCCGTGGTATAAGGAGCGTGTTCTGACAGATATATCTGCCGGCGGACTACTCATTTTGATAATTCTCAGAACCATTCAGGCGAATATGACTAAACTCAGAGACAGGTAGGAACTAGGAGTCCTAGGGGGTTACACAGGTAGTGGGTTACACTTGGTGACACTGTTACACTCACTCTGTGGAGGGTCACAGGAAACAAACATAATCACAGACGGACAGACTATGAACCCTCCTCTCATTACCTCCCTCTCCCTCTCTCTCATTACCTCCTCTCCTCAGGTATCTGCACACGAACTGTCTGGCTGCTCTGGCTAATCTCTCATCCAAATTCCACTCATTCCACCCCTATGTCGCTGAGAAGCTGGTTAACCTGTTTTGTAACTTTGTTAAGAAGTATGGTAAACTGAGTACCGCATGTGAGGGGACGGAGGAGGTCACTGAAGTACAGGTTAGTCGGACGTGATATCTTCCGAAACTTTGTGCTATTCAAATGTGTGCCATCCTTGTATGTACCTGAAATTGTAACCCCTCCTTCTCCCAACTCCCAGGACACACTCTCACACACTCCCAAGTCCCCCCAAGTCCCAACTGTAACCCCAATTGAACCCCCTTCTCCCAGGCAGCAGAAATTGTAAATCGTAACACCCCCCTCTCAACTTACAGGCAGCAGAACTATCGACCCTAGAGGATGTTATTAGGATATTTCTGGAGGTGTTCAACTGTACACTGTGTTACAGTGGGAAGAATAATACAGCCCTGATATATGAGATGTTACACAAGAGAGAGGTCTTCACAAGATTCAGGACACATCCAACTCTTTCAGAACACGTGACCAACATTGAAACGGTATAAAGCAGTTATCTGAATGTTATTGGTCAGTACTCCTGGTGATTTGAATTGTTCCTTCAATTTGAATTGTTCCATCAATTTCAATTTGTTTCCAGGTGTTGGCATGTCTAACAGACAGATTGGAGCTGAAGACTGAACAAGAGGGGGTCAGTGTTACTGGGGTACAGGAAGTTATTGAGGAACTAGCCAGACAGTGGCCATCAGATCGGCCTCAGGTAAATAGTAGATATTTAGTAATTAATTGATATGATACATACAGGTGACTAATAGCCCCTCCTTCAAGATACAAGGGAATGAACCCTATTACCCCTTCAATTCTATACGCGAATAATATCGTAACATGTCCTTTTCTTTCAGATGACGCCAGTTTTAAAGTTTGAGTACATAGAGGAATCGGAGTCGAACGAGTTCTTCGTTCCCTATATCTGGACATTGATATTCTCCGAGAGTTCGCTGTATTGGGACACTTCTAGAATTACATTGAGATGAGAGGAGAGAGTAGTGTGTGATAACCTTAATTGAGTAAGGGGTGTGTTAACAAGTGTTAACCCTAGTTGTCAGCTGCTGAATCTCTCAATAATACTATTCTGTCTACTGAGGGCGGTCATTTGGGAATTGTGTTGTGGATAAAAATTTTATTAAAATGTGTTGTTGAGTGATGTCAGTAATATGCATGATTAGATCTTTCTAAGATCTCTCTCTTTTGTTAACGATCTGTAATCATTGTGTTGTACGAGGCTTATATTTGGTTCCATCTTTCAGATCTGTCTGTTTCCTATATATCATCACTCATCAGGTTTGCCATTCAATGTAAATATTTTTTCGCACGACATTTCTGAGTCCACCGATGCTTCGTAACAAAAGAATGGCAAGCCTGAATATTTTTATTCACCGCCTTTTGCCATCTGCTGCTCCCCCCCCTAGCCCTGCTGTCAACTTAAAACCACGTGTTTTACATCTAGGCATGGCCACAGCTCAGTTCAAGAGCCCCATCTCCCCATACCAAGCCAGCCCAACATCCCCTGATGCTACCCAACTACCCACCTTCCCTGCTGTTCCAGTGGCTCTGATAGGGCTGGGTCGGATTGGGGTCATGTACTTGAGGAAGATCATGTCATTACCAACACTCCATCTAACTCATGTTGTTCTATCGCCCCGACAGAGTCCTGAAGAGATTAGGGCACGGTATGGTATCCCTGAATCTGTCTGTGTGACGGTGGAGGTGGCTGATTGTCTGGGTGATGATATTGTGGAGGGAGTTGTTATAGCGACCAGTACTGACTCCCACGTGCACCTTATAACACAGTCCCTTAGAGCTGGTAAAGCTGTCTTTTGCGAGAAACCGGTATCACGTGATATGGACCAGACCAAGGAGTGTTACACCCTAGCAGATGAACTAAAACTACCCCTGTTCTGTGCCTTTAACCGGCGATTTGACCCCTCCTACGCTACCATCCAGCGGCAGGTTCGGGCAGGTCAGGTGGGTCTAGTTCACTCTATCCGATCAGTCAGTAGAGACAGCCCCCTTATACCCCTCTCCTATATTGGACCATCAGGAGGGGTGTTTGATGATTTTGCGGTTCATGATATAGACCTGCAGTGCTGGGTGGTGGGTGATGTACCTAGCGAGGTTTATGTGACAGGTACAGCACATATTCCTGAGTTTGCTGCCCATGGAGACCTGGACAGTGTGTTAATTGTAATGAAATGGAGGTCAGGTGGGGGCGTGGGGACCATAGAACTGGATAGGTACTGCAGCTATGGGTATGATCAGAGACTGGAGGTGTTTGGGCCTGGTGGGATGGTCCAATGTGGACATCACCGACCCAATACACTCACTATACACGATACTATGGGCAGCAGAACCCCTCCCCTACACTACTCCTTCCCATCGCATTATGACGCTGCCTTTACCCGTCAATTGGAGCACTTTGCAGGGGTGGTCAGAGGAGTGAGGGTGGTCGGGGTGACTGGGAAAGAGACCCTTGCTGTTGCTAAAGTGGTGACTGCATGTAAAGAGTCTGTGAGGACTGGGGCACCGGTACGGATAGAATGGAGAGAGGAGGAGATACCGGAATGAAGTGATCTACTACCATGCAGTGCATTGTGCCACGCACTGTGTTAGTAACACTGTTTCCCCGAGACAAAGTTGTTAAAGGCGGTATTTTAAACTGGGTATAACTTAATTTAACTTGACTTAATTCAAATCTTTATTTCTCCTTTGGCACGGGATAATATTAATAACAGTCACACACCCTCAAACCGACAGCCAATCTCCACACACTCAATCAACAGTGTCTGTGAATCTCAATAATATAGGGTCTCGATACAATTCATTGTTTATAGTACAGTCCGCTATAGCAACTGATATGATAGTCTCTTTGTAGAGTGTAGTACCAATCTGTACCAATCCATGGTGTCTTACTCTTTGCATCCACTGGTTTGAATTGCTTCACTTCTCTCCCGGTGGCTTGGCTAAAAAAGAGAATAGGGGTGAGTTTGAGATGTACAGGACCACTAAAACCAAAAAGGAAAGCAATCCCTAATCCCCCTCCCGGTATTATTAACTCACTTCCATCGCATGCCACTATTTTGACACTGTCTGCCCGAAACCCATCGTTAGCGTCTCTGAATTCAGTATTAGTCATAAGGAAGGTCCACACATTATCACAGTATCGGTACATCTTGATACAGCCCTGAGGGTAGGAGGGAATGTTCAGTAGTTTGGAGGAGTACAATATGGAACAACCTTGAGTCAATTCGACCAACGCAGAAGTTGTCTTTGCAGGACCCTCCGAACCGGAACTATTGTGTAAATATTGTAACATTGAGGCGGTATACCTTGAAGGTTACTTTATTTTTAACCCGCTGAGAGAGTGTAGTACTGATGGCTTTGTCAAACTGTAGTAAAACCTGCTGCTTAGCTGTCGGGGTTATCTGTTGGTTCTGTAACAGGAAGGGAGATGGCAATTAAAGGAAAACCCAAGCTAAAATAGCCCTCACTTGGGTTGTGTGAAATTTCCCACGGTCATTGCTCCACCCCCTGATGAGATAGAGACTT
>AVPN01002074.1:0-11286 GCA_000695325.1 Pleurobrachia bachei | reverse complement strand
TCCCCCCCTCTCTCTCTCTCTCTCTCTCTCTCTCTCTCTCTCTCACTCTCTCCCTCTCTCCCCCTCTCTCCCTCTTACCATGCACAACAACTCTTCTTTTCCTCGAATTCTCGCTCTATATGGGAATCGTCCCCCATATTTTGGTTCCTGTTAGCTGTGTATATAATGCCATCTCTATTCAGTTTTCCCTCGACTATAGCTCCGCGTCGTCTCTTCTCAAGACCAGCCAATACAAATG
Source organism: Pleurobrachia bachei (assembly GCA_000695325.1). NCBI lineage: Eukaryota > Metazoa > Ctenophora > Tentaculata > Cydippida > Pleurobrachiidae > Pleurobrachia > Pleurobrachia bachei. Next base: position 11,048 of record AVPN01002074.1, on the reverse strand, counting down.
CTCACCCCCAAGCAAGTGTTGTGAAAAAGAAGGATCCATCATCCAGCAACCCTCCAGTTTCCATAGCAACCAGTTGTGTCTCACCCATAACAACCAGATCTAGCTGTGTATCACCCCTAACAACCAGATCTAGTTGTGTCTCCCCTGAGTTTCTACATTGCATCCTCGCCGAGGGTCAGACATCAGACTTTGCTGTTGTGGAACATCTTGTACAAGAAATGAGGTTGAAATCACTACGTCACAGCAGTAAAAGGAAAAAGAAACACTCCTCTTCAACAACCTCATCATCACGTCGTGACGTCACATCATCACACAATGACGTCAGCAAATCACGCAATGACGTCATACTCTCCCCTGATTCCTCAACGTCACGTGACAGTGTATTCCTCTCCTCGACAACAACAGGAATCTCCTCCTACTGTTCCTCACCATCATGTTGCAGCGAGTCTGATGGATCAGCGGCTCCTCTGGGAAGGTTGTCATCAAGGACTAGGACAAGGATCCTGGCCATGTTGTCCCTGAAGAGATCCCAGCAACTTTCCAAAACATTGGTGTGTGGGTGTTGCATGTTTTGTGCATGTTAGACCGTTAGACGAGTGATAGGGTTAGCTAAGCTTAGAACATTTAGAATGTGTTTAATTAGGTAGATTTCTGTTAGGTTCCCATCCCTTCTGTATCGGAAGGAACATTAGGGACGACATCACAATGATAGCGTCGATTCAACATCGTCATCAAATTCTTATTCAGTAATCAGCATGAGTTGTTAGGATATCCTAACATGTTATCTAACATTACTAAATTTTGAGCAAGTTATTTGAGATAGAGAGCTTCTTGTTTCCCTAAGATTCTCTAACCACCCCCTCTCCCCACAGGAAAACCTCGAACTACAGAACCGGATACAGAACAGTGCCACCAGTCTCGGAGAGAACAAGGAACGGATAAAGATCCTGAAAAACAAGATGCAAGAACAGGCACATTTGTTGTTGTGTGAAACGGGCCAGAAACAGGCTCTTCAGCAAGATAATGAGTCGCTGAGGAGACAATACGAGAGTTTGGTGTAAGTTTAGTCTCTATACCGTCTAACGATATTTAGTTTTATTTGATACAAGTCCCTCCAGTGATTCATCCCTTCTTAAAACCAACAAGTCACCCTCTTCCACCCAAAAGCTATCCCCGGACTCCCCTCCCCCACTAGATATCTGCAATAACCGAACCCCCAATAACCCACCCCCACTTACCAGACCCAACCCCCAATAACCACCCCCTCCCTCCAGGAAAATGAAAGACGATCTGCAAGACGAGAAGGATTCCTTGGAGCACAAATACCACAGTCTCCTATCAACTTCATCAAATGCCAACAACTCCTCACTCGCTGAACAGATAACCCCTGCTGCCGCCACACCTAGAGCCAATAAGAAGAGACACAGGAAACGGTAAGATAAGCATTTCCGGATGGCATCATCCAGAGGGCCGAATCTATGTTTTTATATAAACTGGCCTCGTTTGTATTGTAAATAAAACAAGTTTCTAACCCCTCCACCCCAGTAGTGGTGGTGGGGGTATATTCAAGAGTTTCTGACCCCTCACAATTCCTCCTTAACCCCTCACTATATCCCAGAGGTGGTGGTGGTTCGGGTGGTCCATCAGGAGGTGGAGGACACAGCAGCTCAGCACACCACTCAGGGTACACTACCAGTGAAGATGACCAGGAAGGTGTCCTCGGTAAGACAACAACATCACCCGCGGGTCTAACTGTTAATGGGGTCTCCACTAGGAGTATTAGTCCTGTCCTGCCAGAGGCCTATTCAAGAGGTGTGAAGGTGTTTTGTGTGCTGCACTGAGCTGTGTGTTGATCTTAGTTGGCCCCTAGGATAAATCTTGAGCTATGTGTTTTTCAGCTTCTTCTTCTTCTTTGGGGCTGAGACAGTCTAGAAGAAGAAGAACTTTGAGCTGTGTCTTGATCTTTCAGCCGTGTGTTAATTTCAAGAGCCTGGTTCGAAAGTTGTTCAATATTACTGATTTGTATTATTTGTATTATTTGTATATTGCTAGATAAAATAAGAGCCGCTGTCTTCGTTTGATTTGAACATCAGAAAATTCATTATACCTTCGGCCAGGTGTTCCCAAGCTGTCTTACTTTTTATTTGGATCAATCTTTTCCCCGTGTTCTCAATCTAGCTATTTCAATACTTTATTTATTTGGATCTACATACTTTCACATTGTGAAATTCACAACATCCTAACCCATTTCAGAAAACAGCTACGATAGTTTTGACGGTAACAACGTTGAACAAAGTGGACCGAGTTCTCCTGTGAAACACTACTCAGTTGACGATGATGGAGTGATTTGGAAGAAGGGTGGTCCCAGTAACACCGCAGCTGTTAGACCTGTCATGAGCTCTACCATGAGGTGAGGACCATATATGGGCATATTAGGGGAAGATAACACCATATATGGGCATATCACGTGAAGATAACACCATATATGGGCGTATCAAGTGAAGATAACACCATATTTGGGCATATCACGTGAAGATAACACCATATATGGGCGTATCAAGTGAAGATAACACCATATTTGGGCATATCACGTGAAGATAACACCATATATGGGCATATTACGTGACAACAATACTCCTACATTGCAGGTACAGCCCATCGGTGACTAGTGATGAGTGCGGACAGGATAGTGGATATCATATTCAGACCTCAGACTGCTCTACCAAGCCGTACTCTGTATGTAAAAAAACTGTTAGTATTAAACCCCCCACACGCATATCACAAAACAGGAAATGTGTTGCTATGGCAGTCGAGCTGTGCCAAAAACTCTCTCTTAATCTATAGACTCCGCTCTCCGCTCCCTCCATTTCTGGTGCTGCCAGAAAACTTTCAAAGGCTCTGGAACACTGTATAGTAATAGATCAGTGACTCTATCTCTCTCTTACTTTCAGACGTCAGTATCTCACCCTCTCACTCTCCCTCTGGTTATGTGTATCTTTGTGTTTGGTCTTTCACTTCATATTTTCACCGCACCCCCTTTCTTGCATGATAGTTTGTTTGCGAGCTACCTTCTAACTAACTCCCTCACACTAAACCCCCTAATGACGTCTAACTATTCCAGGTATGTTCTGTCACCTCTCTAGAAGGTAGACAACCAGAGAGAGTGTTCAAAGTTGTGTTGTTAGGGGACAGTGCGGTGGGGAAGTCGTCTTTTATTATGAGGCTGTGTCACAACCGATTCCAGGCGGCATTCCAGCCAACCATTGGTGTGGACTTCCAGGTAAGGATACCATAATATGTGCATGCTTAGGGGAATGGGTTTTGCCAGTTAAATCGGAGTGTCCAGTATATCGGGGGAAGTTTATCCTCCCGGTAATTCGGGGTTCCGGTAAATCGAGGCGCATTAAATCGGGGTTCCGGGTTGGACTGTACTAACCTTCTATCCTCCTCATCAAATGCTATCCCCACTCAGGTCAAGACAATGTTGGTACAAAACACGGTAGTTTCCCTGCAACTCTGGGACACTGCCGGGCAGGAAAGGTTCAGGGCTATTACAAAGTCGTATCTGAGGAGGGTGGATGGTGTTATCTTGATGTATGATGTCACGAGGGAGGCGAGCTTTAAAAATATTCGAGAGTGGATTCAGAGCATTGAGGTTAGTTGACAAACATTCAATCACTGACACTGACAATCACTGACAATTGGCTCTACTGACTGGCGTCGCCGACCCGATCTGATCAAAACGAGGTCGGCGTCGCCAACAGAGAGTTTACCAGAACTTTTTTCTGACACAAAAACCTGACATCTCAACATTTCCTAGGACGGTGCAAACGTTTCATTCAGTAACAGACAGAAAGGACAGGTCAATACAAACAACTAATTAACTAATTTAACCTCGTTAATTAGTTAACTAATCACCCCCTCTAATTACAGGAAGAGGATGAGGCCCCTACAATTCTGCTTCTTGGTAACAAACTGGATATGGTTACATCCGGAGATCACCCAAGAATCGTGAAACAGGTGGATGGAGAGGCGCTAGCTCGGGTACGTTTCTAGCCAGAGAGGGGGGAGTCCGGAACACAATTGATGGGGATTAGGGAAAAAGGCTTGAGGGACACTGTCCCCCAAGCCACTTTCTCTATCAATTACCGCTAGTGATAAGATACAGTTTCCTAATCAAACTGAAAACTAAACCCGTTCTCCCTCGTTATGGTGAGCCTCCTCAGCTTAGGAGGCTCACCATAACGAGAGCTCACCACTTAGTCCCAAATTAAACACCCCATCATCCACCCCTTACTAAAACCCACCCCCTCCCCTGTCCAGGAATTCAATGCAATGTTTTGTGAGGTGAGCGCTAAGAAAGGTACCCACGTCCAAGACTGCTGTGAAGACCTCACTCGATCTCTGATGAAGCGGGAAAACCAAAAGATAGCCCAAACGAACAACAATATCATCCCCGACTCCCGGGATAAAACGAGAATGCAGGATAAGAGCTGTTCCATTTGCTCGTGAAGGAGAGACAATTAGAGTTTGTTTGTTGTAGTGTGAAAGAGAGAGATTGAACTGTTATTTCGTTGTTTTGTGTGTGAGTTTGTCTTGAGTTGTTGATCTGGAAAAATAACTTGAAGAGATAGAAACAGAAAGATGATCTCCAGCAAAAGCGGAATGTGGGAAAATTCCATTTTTTATTTGTTTCAAGCTTTGGTTTTCTCAGAATATTTGCGCCAACGAATCGGGAAACTTAAAAACTTTATAATTCATAAGAGGGATCTGATTTTTGAGATGCTTTAAAATCCTTTTACATGATGGCTAAAATCTGTTTAGTACTTAAAATTTTAAGAAGAATGTTTAGACATGACAAGCAATATATTTGAAGAGTGTAGAAATAATGATTTTGTCAACTACCCAAACATAATTAATTCACCCATCTTTATATTCCGAGTTTAATTTTGATCGTACGGTCGGTTGGTGAGAGCGGCTGGTACAGTTTGGAGCCTTTTTATGGGCTCACGGTTGACCATGAGAGGCTTCCGTGTTGGGGATGTGTTACCGCTGGGGGTTTAGTCAGTGCACATGAGTGACTGGGGATTGATGGTACACAGTGATACCTCGAATTACCGGAATACTCGGCACTTGATCTGCCAAACACTCACGGAGAAATAAAATGCAGTGTGAGCTGTCTGGCGCCTCGACCTCATCTGAGCGCACTGAGAATCAAATGGGGTATGGCGCCATACAGTGCGTGAGAGACACAGCACAACTCGGATCGGGACAAGAGTTTTTGACCAGGGCCCAGGGGAAATTATAAATGTTTCCACTCGGTAAATCGAGGGCTCGGCCCAGTCAATCGATGTATTGTACTGTACAAAAAAGTGGGATGCTTTGGTACATTTATTATGATATAATATTCAATTTGCCTTATTTTCTCTCTTCCTCTTTCTCTCAAGCCCACTCGATCTCTCCCAAAGAGAATGTGGCTCTATTGTTTACTTCGTATTGTTCATCTCATCGTACTTTTGGTAAACATACCCGGGTACTCTCAGACCTCGGTGAGAATTAAATTGGCGAAGAATACACTTGGTAGCATCTTAGGATCTAGTTAGGTTCGAGCAGTGCAGTGTAGCGTCTACACCTCCCGTGCAGTGTACCGAATGAAGGCGAGTATATGTGAGATCGATGTCAGTCGCACACGACTTTGATCTCCATCACCATGTGCCCATGTCGCCAAGGCAGGCATGTGAACAAGTGACGTGTAATTCCATGTGTCTTCTTAGAAAAATGAATGATTCATTGGTAATTTTCTTTGTTTTTAGCAATGACGCGAATACATTCTTTTAGATCATCGTCAGCTCTCAGTCTCTCATTTGAACTCACTCGCTGTCAACGCCGTGTGTGTTTTTTATTCAATCGATGCTTCCATGAGTAAAATACCAACATAACTACAGACCAAATGCAAATAGCTAACATGTTCATACGTTTCCATACATAATGTATTCCAGTCCATTATATCGTGTCACTGTCAGGGCCTCCTTCCAACTTCATAATCCAATTCCAATGTTCTGTGTATCGATAGCCCTGTTTTGTCAAGTTAATGCTCTGGCAGGCCCTGTTACAGGCCACAAACTAGCAATATGTAGTTTGTTGGCTGCCGGAGAAATACTAATTAACAATTTCATGTGTCATACATGAAGTACACGCCCCGATACTGGACATTTTAGTACCATACTGCCAATACATTATTGAGAGAGAGAGAGAGAGAGGGAGAGAGGGAGAGAGAAAGAGAGAGAGATAGAGGGAAGTGTCTGTGTATGTTGTCACTGACAGTGTCAGTTCAATTTACATTAACTCAAGTTGTTGGTTTCACTCCCATTTCCAAGCTGGCAGTGTGTGTTTGAATGTGTAGTTTAAATTGTAGCTAAACTTAATCAGTACCTTTTTCCTGCAACTACCATTTCTAGTAGCCTAGCTAGCCCCCTTCTTCTTCGTGAAATGTACCCCGGAAGCTTGTTGAAACATTACTAAACACATCACGTACCTTCTCACATACCCCTTTCACTGAAAGTTTTAACTGTTGACGGTCCGACGACGCTACGACCAGAACAATGTAACTTGCGGGGCACAAAATATCTTTTGAAACCAGGAAGTTCAGACGTTCTTCCGTATCTTTTCACCCTCACGTTTCCATACTCCGGCTCGGGTCCCACGTCTTACAATAGTCAAAAGGTCGTTCTTTTCTTCATCCTTTGGTGCCGCCCACTTTTTTCTTTTCTCAGATAATAACACAAAGGTCTACAAAGCCTTTTTTCTCCTCTCTACTTTTGTTCTTGAGTCGCTTGACACTGTCTTCCACGCTCCGTATGAACAATTCAATTTTGTTCCCACAAGTTGTTTCTCCTTGATATTGCTATTGAGCTTTATTGACCATTGTTCAGCGTTACTTTGCAGCTATTATTCCCAGCCATGGTTTGTGATGACCAAAGTGCTCTGTCAGACTAGACTAGTGTCAGTTGCAGGGCAACGCCTGCAGTAGATTAAGGGCTAAGTTTTTTAACAATACACAACTCTCATAGAATTGAGTTAGGGATTTCAGAGTGGGATAGGCCAGGGAGGGAGAGAGAGAAAGAAAGATAGCCAGAGAGACAAAGTGAAATGCACCGTGTTACTATTAGTATAGTGGTGTGATATAATATTCTATGTCCAATGCATATGTGCCACAATAATATCTTTGTTTTCAGCTTTTTTCTGACATCTTAATAATCTTATTAATATTATTTTCTACCAGGCTATTGAGTCACTTAGTGACATATAATAGACAGTCAATAATACTATAACTCAAGCATAGATGCAATAAAAAATCACAGACAAAATGTTCACAGGCCTCGGACAGAAATTCGAATAGGTTCTGTCATCGCGAATCTGTTCTACATAATAAAAAACACTTTCGAGTAACCGACCCTTCGACTAATGCTAAATGCTATTATGTAGACATTATTTATCCCACAATTAGCATATATCTCTTTGGATATTTATCATCTCTTTCTGGTCCTTCTAGATATTTTCAAACCTCGATTCACTGGACTCCTTGGGGGAAGAGTTTTTGCAAAGAAGACCGACTTATGCCGTAAATGAAGGATTGACTACTTCTTATTCTACTAATACTAATAGAATGACGCTAACTTCCACCGGTTATTGATCAGTACGCATGTAATTGCTGCTGTCTTATAATTATATCCTCCTCTTCCCCGAGTCCTGGTATAGCTGTAGTAGCAGATAGCTACCACTTAACTATCCATAATTACACACACACACATAGCTGTTATAGTACCGCCATGGAGTTGCTGTAGTGATTGGTATCGACAGCCGCTTCTTTCGTCCCCCTCCACGCGGCCAATAGTATAATTATCATGACAAACTACTGACTTTTATGAGCTTGTGATGGCCTTTATTCTATGTTTTTTATGTTCTCGAATCTCGATCGTTTCTATTAGTTTTTCTTTGATCGAGGCCGAGAGTTCGGGAGGGTGTAGATAGATCGATAAACCATTTATCTAGCTACCTGTTTTATATAGGGAGCGGTAATTTGGTATAATGGTATACAGGGGCGACCCTTTTTCACGACCCTTTATAGTACCTGAATCATTACTCTTCTCACCATACATGGGTTATATGTTTTTGTGTGTAGAATCTAATTAACGAATAATATCATTTAGATCATATAGATGCTATTTCGATTTGAATATACATTGAATATATTCTAAATCTTAAAGTCACGTTCGAGACTAAAATACATGCATCCATAGGACAAGAGGCCACCTCGCAGCTGCAGTTCATTCGCTTTCGCTCTCAGACAAAAATAACATTGTGTTTTCCCGCTTAGATTCTCAGTACGAAAAAAAACAATGGTCATTTGATTTTGGTCTGAGAACCTATAGTATCCTAGTCCTATGACATTCCAAACAGGAAAAATTAGTATAGAATTAGCAGCAGCAGTTATAGTTCTCAGTGGTAAAACACAGTATGCTCATTTGGTCTGAGAATGAACACTGCAGCAGCAGGAAGGTGGCATCCTATTCCTACGAATGCTCTCATGATTTTAAGTCCTTAGAGATTTGTAGTTTAGGTTTTTCTCGAGTTTCCTTGCATAATTATATTAGGTTAGCACATTTATAATTTTGTAGCCTAGAGTATAATCGATTGTCCCCTAGGCTACAGTCGAATTTCTTTCGGTATATTGTTTTCTAATATTCAACTAACTCCAATCTGCACCCTCCTTGGGTTAGATCTCTCACATGGCAGCGAGATGGAGTACAGCAGGTCTGGAGGGACAATATTCAGCACCCATGGCAGCCAGGAGATCTAGGAGGATAACAAGCTACCATCCTGAAGATGAAGAGGTAACTAATTGTTTGATATGAAAACCTTGTCCGTGATACCTCTTGATATACAGTTGTATCATTTGAATATGTAGTATAATATGTTTGTACTGATATAAGTAGAGGTATATAAAGAAGGACACGTACCTTGTACGCTGTTTTACTATTACCATCTGCTGCACATGTGCTTGTACTCACCATGCAGTACAGTCCAAAGTGTGAAAATTGGCACAAATTTACAGACAGTTTCAAGACTCAATGGAAATTCTTCTATGCTTGAACAACTTCGGTATTCAGAATAGTATTAGCTTCTTGCATTTTATATGCTTGTTTTGCCTGAGAAAAATTGCTGTCAAGCCATTAATTATTCAAAGCGTATAAGCACTGCACAGTTGCAATTCTCTACCTCTATCTCTCTCTCTCTGTCAGTGACTCTGATCTTTTTCTCTCCCTCTGTCTCTATTTCGTGGACTCACAGAGCGTAGCTTATTTTGAATATATTACGCAAGTCAAGAATATTAATTCGTTTGATTTGTGACTAGTCAAGCTGGCAGACGAAAACTAGCGTTTCTCTCGCATATATTTCTTACTTTTGGCGGAAACTTAGATAGTGTTAATTTAAAGCATTTGACCGAGTGGTGACCACGCCAAATATGTATGCTGTTTTCCCCATCTACGCTACTTGGCGAAAATTAGTTCGGAACCCACAAACGCTTCTGAATCTATGTTGTGCATGTCGTTCCCCTCCTATTCCTACTCCCTCCATACCTGAAATTTAAGTTTAGTTGTATGAAGATCAGTTGCTTTAGTGTTTTCGTAACATGTCTCCCGGGTGTCGGATCGGAGCTGAGGACCACCACATGGGACATATCGGACATAACGGATACCACCGCAACCATCAAATGGTAAATAATGAATCTTTTCAAATTCCGGATTGCAAGTAAATCAACTGCTTCGAAAAAGGTATCTATATTTCTCGTCAGACATCTATCCTGAACTTTGATAAGTCCTGGCCCATCTTGTGTCCATGATCCTAAATTCTATATGAACAGTGATTATCGCTTGCACAGATCTGTAGCTGATCTTTATTGGCAACACTGATCACAACTGAGCTATTGTTACCATTCAGGGCGATTGTCATTGCTCTCTCTCTTTCTCTCTCTCTTTCTCTCTCTCTCTCTCTCTCTCTCTCTCTCTCTCTATCTCTATCTCTCTTCTCTGCATACACTGCTAGAGAAGTACCGAGATCATTCATCCCTCCTAACAGTGGTGGGGTGACTGGTGGGATGGGAGGGAGAGAGATAACTATTGTTGAAGGGAAGTGCAGTTTAGAGAGAGAGAGAGAGAGAGAGAGAGAGAGAGAGAGAGATAGAGAGATAACTATTGTTGAAGGGGAGTGCAGTTTACATAGATCAAGGATCTCGAGAGCATACACACTGGTGATTGCTCACCTGCCCCCTTCGACAGAGATCTGCTGTGCAGTTGATCCCCCGCAATAGTATTATTTTCTTCTCTTCTTTTTCATTGATTGAAGCTGCTCTCATATTCACCGGTGGTGTATCTTCAGCTTGGAATATTGAACTGAACGTCGAATGAGAAAATTTTATTGGTGAGCTTCGAAGGTACTGATCAGTACAGGTCTTCAAACATGATTCAATTGTTTTGATTAAGAAAGAATAGATTCGGTAATTCCCGGGGGATTGGATTTACCTGTGGGTGAAACATTTAATTGATCTAAATGTAATCTTTATAATAGCTCTTTGAGGTCATTCTACCTAATAATAACTTTTTCCTGTTTCAGAATAGTCCGTTGACGCAAGATAAGATGTCAAGGAGTAGTGGAAACGTACTTCACCATAATGCCAAGTGAGTAACTATAGTTCAGTTGCCATAGACCATAACACCAATTGAAGTGATTCTAGAACACGTTTATATCAATGCTTACCAGTGTTGTCTCAATTCTTGATTTCTTGGAAAGGGGGTGAGCCGTGGGGGTTAACACAAAAGGAAAGTTAAGAATCAATGTCATAAGTCATATATTGAAATAGACAGATAAAGAGGGGATAGAAGACAGTATAAAGAGGGAAATATACATATCGAAGCCACATATTATAATATGTTTCATATTAGGGCAATTTGCGATTTGCGGGCATCGCACTATAGACGCAGTACCCA
>AVPN01002070.1:3268-16054 GCA_000695325.1 Pleurobrachia bachei | reverse complement strand
AAGATGCAGATGAAAATGAGGGGAATCCAGCAGAAGAAGTCCGTCAAAATTATTAGGGATATCTTTCTCTGGAGTTTTGCATTTCGTTTCCGCATTAGTTTGGTGGTTGCAGAATTGGAAAACCCACTTGCCGAGTTGGCGGAAAAGAAGTGAATGAAAATGTAGGAGATGGTGATGACGAAGAAACAGGCAAAGTTGACCCCGAGGACACTCCAGATAAATTTTTCCTGCGGATCTCCCTTTGAGACAAAGAACTTGAACAGACAGACACCATCGTTACCATAGAAATGGAGTCTTTTGCCGGTTATGGAGCTAAGATCAGAAGAGTCATCATTTCCCAATTTCCGATGGTTCTATAGTACCCATTCTTTAACAGCCTATAGTCGGGTCGATATCGTACTTTCATCCATGGTGTTCAACCCGAAGTACTTGGAGATTATAGCAACGTGGCGAGTCTTACTTGGTGCACCAATGAAAATGGGACTGCCTGGATAGTAGACACCGTTCACGAAGAAGTCCTCGAAGATGGAGAAGAGGGGTGCGGTGGCAACGAACATGGCAGTGGAGAGAATCATGATGGTCATGAAGGTGAATTTAGCAACCGATTTTCTGTTTACATTGCGTGGAACAAGAATATTTCGTAAACTAACGACCCGGGACAGACTTAAGATCGTCATAGAGAGGAGGGAGATCTGGGACCCGAATGCGCTGAGGATTCCAAGGGCCGCACACTCGCTCCCAGTAAGCCACTTAAACCGGCTCTTACAGAATTCTTCACGTGCTTTATAGTACGTTGCGGAGATGCTTATGAGGACCAAGTAGAGACCCATACAAAAGTCTCCGATGGAAATAAAGAAGATCAGGAGCTGGTTTAAAATAGCGGTTGAGCTTTTAGACTTTCCGAATGTAAAAAAGAACTTTAAGGATAATGTTTTAATTATGCACTATACTGCTGTAGACATCACCCACTCACTTCATACACACACAACACCCACACACGTGATCAAGTCTGTACCACAGGATTTCGATCACCGGCTGTATTACAGCACGAGAGAGAGCCGTCACTAGTATCGTGCAAGGATCCGAAGATCATGATAACAATTAATATGACGTGATCAACTGCTATAGCCCAACTGTTCAGTCTGAGAATTCTGATATAAAGATATTATTTGCCGTACTGTGTTATGAGGTAACTCCAACCCCCCAGTTTCATCTCCTTGTTTAACATGGGAGTTACCAAGGGAATCCACTGAGTTCGATCAATCTGGGCACATACCCACACAGTACTATTCGAATTGGCTTATCTTTATATCAGGAATCTCAGATAGCAACAAACCTTGTGTTTTATTGCGAACTGGACAGATTGAACGTATAGACAGGGCTCTTATTATCAGCAGGTCTCACATATCATGGATAATGTTTTAATTATGCACTATACTGCTGTAGACATCACCCACTCACTTCATACACACACAACACCCACACACGTGATCAAGTCTGTACCACAGGATTTCGATCACCGGCTGTATTACAGCACGAGAGAGAGCCGTCACTAGTATCGTGCAAGGATCCGAAGATCATGATAACAATTAATATGACGTGATCAACTGCTATAGCCCAACTGTTCAGTCTGAGAATTCTGATATAAAGATATTATTTGCCGTACTGTGTTATGAGGTAACTCCAACCCCCCAGTTTCATCTCCTTGTTTAACATGGGAGTTACCAAGGGAATCCACTGAGTTCGATCAATCTGGGCACATACCCACACAGTACTATTCGAATTGGCTTATCTTTATATCAGGAATCTCAGATAGCAACAAACCTTGTGTTTTATTGCGAACTGGACAGATTGAACGTATAGACAGGGCTCTTATTATCAGCAGGTCTCACATATCATGGATAATGTTTTAATTATGCACTATACTGCTGTAGACATCACCCACTCACTTCATACACACACAACACCCACACACGTGATCAAGTCTGTACCACAGGATTTCGATCACCGGCTGTATTACAGCACGAGAGAGAGCCGTCACTAGTATCGTGCAAGGATCCGAAGATCATGATAACAATTAATATGACGTGATCAACTGCTATAGCCCAACTGTTCAGTCTGAGAATTCTGATATAAAGATATTATTTGCCGTACTGTGTTATGAGGTAACTCCAACCCCCCAGTTTCATCTCCTTGTTTAACATGGGAGTTACCAAGGGAATCCACTGAGTTCGATCAATCTGGGCACATACCCACACAGTAGAAGGTGAATTTAGCAACCGATTTTCTGTTTACATTGCGTGGAACAAGAACATTTCGTAAACTAACGACCCGGGACAGACTAAGGATGGTCATAGAGAGGAGGGAGATCTGGGACCCGAATGCGCTGAGGATTCCCAGGGCCGCACACTCGCTTCCAGTAAGCCACTTAAACCGGCTCTTACAGAACTCTTCACGTGCTTTATAGTACGTTGCGGAGATGCTTATAAGGACCAAGTAGAGACCCATACAAAAGTCTCCGATGGAAATAAAGAAGATCAGGAGCTGGTTTAAAATAGCGGTTGAGCTTTTGGACTTTCCGAATGTAAAAAAGAACTTTATGATGATAATTCCATTGGCCACAACGGCTAGGCACCCAAGGGTGAAGGAGAACGCGAGCAGCCCGATATTATCGATGATATCAGCAGAACAATCTACATTGCATTCATCCGACAGATCTGTGCAATCAAACTCCCCGTCACACTTGCTATGCATCTGTATATAGTCACCGTTTTCACATTCAAAGACATTCTTGCAGACGGTATGATGCTCATCGCTCCGATCTCCACAATCGTCCACTAGATCGCACACCTTGGAGTAGGGAATACAGTTCTTGTTTGTGCATAGGAAGTAGTTGTTGACATATGAAGTTGTCCCTGAAGAGCTAAGTACAAATATCTTGGTGGTTGTGTTACCGTAGGATGCCAAGGCTGAGTCGATCTCGCCTTCTGAAGTTGTCCCTGAGGAGCTCAGTGCAAATATCTTGGTGGTTGTGTTACCGTAGGATGACAAGGCTGAGTCGATCTCGCCTTGAAAGTTGACACACGAGTCAGGCTGGAGGACCTGTAGGGGACATTCTATTCCACGAGACTCACAGAGCCCCAAGCAGGCAAGGTAAATGTATGCCTCCCCGAAGACACCCATACAATCTATTGAGCCTTGTACTGTGGGATACACTACGTAGTCAAGAGTTACCCCCTCCACGGGTTTGTCAATGTAAAATTCTCCCTCGTTACATTCACCTAAGTGCGGAAAGGTCTTTCCCATACTTTCCAATCCGGGTAAGCAGTGTCCAAGATGCTTCTTCTTGACAATATTCGCCGGGCCTGCTACTAGATTACCACTCTCTTGAACGGTGGCAGACACTGCCTTTATATTTCGAGATTCTTCACACATGTCACTTTCAGATTTACAACTGGTAATCCGATCACACACATACGCCATGTCTACTGCTGTGCCAGCGTGGAAACATTTGAATGTGGTGAGGTCCGAACAAGTATCGGCATTGTCAACCAACCGTGGGTCACTCCCGTTCACCACAGGTTGACACTCCACAAAAACTTCCTCGTCCATACCATTCCAACAATCTTTCACGCCGTCCATCAGCCACGCTACGGGTATGGGACTTTCCATAGCAGTGAATTCGCCCCCATTATGAAACTTTCTGAAACATTTCAGATCGGTTGTCATTGTGTCGCAAACGACGTTGTCCTCGTCTTCATCGTTGGCACAATCAGATACTTCATCGCACAATTGATGCTTATGAACGGTGCACCCGGTTGATGTTGTGGTACACTGTTTATCAATGTCATCTTCACATAATTTGTAGCCGCCGTTTTTCCGAAGTTCAGCTATCCTATCGGAGCAAATCATGTCGGCGTTAAGGGTGTATGAGAAACCATTGTATCCACACCCCCTAAGATATTTATCTGATGATTCGGAATGATACCCACAATCATAGTGATTGAGAAAATCGTTGGAGGGGCATACTTCTCCAAATTGTCCATTGAGGTTGTCGTTTTGTGGAGCACAAATTTTGGATGTTGCTAAAATGATTGTGTCATTACAAAACTTCAAATGTCCCCAAGTAGTGCAATCTTCCTCATCTTCGCCATTGAGGCAGTCCCAAATTCCATCGCAAATCCAATTCACGGGGACGATCCTGTTGCCACCGGATACAGGATGAGAGCAGTTCATGCTGGTCCCCCGGATACCCTGCCAATCCGGACATTCCATTTCATCATCCGATGATCTTCATCAGATATCACCATAGTACCGGCCGCATAGCATGATCCTGATACCACCTCCTCTTCCTCGCACAGAATGTTTGGATCAAAGTTGTTCTTGCAGGTGATGTCTACGGTGGCATCGCCGTCCTTACATTTCAGATAACCCTCCACAATTGAACCACTCACGATGACTGTGGTATTCGAAATCGCATTATCTCCAGTCTGACAGATGAAGTCATCCTGGCACAAAGAGGAGAAGCTCAGATCACAGGGTCTTTTTACGTCGGGTGTTACCCTGTACACTTGAGTGGAGTTCGGGCACTTGAAAGTGTTTTGTTCATCCGTTTTGGTTGGATGACTGCATTTGGAGACCAGGTAGCCATTTAAGAGGAAATCCTCGCAAAGTGAGGCATCAAAACCGCACTCCAACCACACCACTCGTCGCTCGGGACAATCTCCCATCGTGCTATCCGTCAGATTTTTGTAGTATCGATCAAAGGAGAAACCCTTGACAAGTGCATTTGATTCGGTATAACGGGAAAAGTTGCTAATCAATGTATGAAAACCCATTTCATGACATATGCCCAACATGATTTCGTTGGTAAGCGATTCTGCACATACCAGCCCGCTCATTAAGGGGTCGTCTGTGAAGTTCAAGGTGGCAACCACATACCCGCTACTCGGGTCACTATACGCAGGAGGCTTCCAGTCTTGCGAATCGAGAGGATTTATTGTGGGAACAACATCATTGAGATTAATAAGATGTAGTTTAAACGATTGAGGCTGCTTATCAAATCCGCATTCTAACACAAGAGCATCCGCCTTTTCAGTACACCATCCGTTCCCTATTTTGAAATGGGTCATCTCTCTATAATGAACACTCCCTATACCCCAGTCGTAGTGATCCAGAGTGGTGTTTGATACGCCGTATTCTCCAGCAGTCGTGGACATCCCAAAGTAATCGAATCCCAACTCCTGGCAGACTTCTAGCAAGAAAGTTTCGGGTATATCCTTAGCACAGACGAGAGCATCGTAGTACGCCTGGCGAGGTTCTGTAGTTTCTTCTTTGGGATCGTGTATCAGGTTGTAGTCGACAAGTAGCATGTCCTTGAATAACGAACTTTTCCGGTCTTTCCTCACTAGGCGATAACTAAGTGAGTTGCTGTCGATATATGGATATTCGTTAAACTCTATGTATAGTAGTCGATCATAATAAGAAAGTCCCATCGTATCCATTCCAAATGTTCCGTCTGAATAACGATAAAAGTAGCGAAGAGTTCTACGTGCTGACCACCAATTTGAAACGTCATTGTATTTGGGATTTTTAGTTACTTTTACCTGTTCAGAAGTTAATCCAAGCTCCTTATAAATGGAGGAGTATCTACTCGAAAGGTAAGCGTATACAGGGTATGTGTACTGACCGCTATCCGTCGTTATGTTTACTGCGATATAACCAAGAGGAAGACCCAGATCATAACGTTGTTTTATCCAAAACACGGCAGATTCATTTTCACATTCAATATAGAGGTATGAGTTGGGGTCAAAGCCCGTAAAGTTATAGTTGACTTCATAAGTGCAATCCGTTGTCATGTTTTCAACAGGATCTAATAAATCTGATAGGCATTGGAAGTCACTCGCAACTACTGTACCTTGTGTATGACTTTTACGGTCATACTTAGATGCTCCAGCTGTTCGGCACAGCACGTTTTTACGGGCGTTATAATTCATTCTCCAACTCAGCTCCACTGCTCCAGACACTTCTAGAAACGAACCGTTTAGGTAGATAATATGATACTGTGCTCTTAGATACATATTGGCCTTTCCGACCGAGGAATCGGCCTTCTCCCAGGTGAATCGAATGTCGGAGGTTTGGTATTCACACGTCAAGATGACTGGACTGTACCAATTCACTTCGTCCCCTGTGACCGTCTCAATCGATGGACAATATCGATCAGAGAAGCTCATCGGACAGTCAAGTTTCAGTAACAAAATATCATCTTCATCGATTATATCGTCGGGAGATTCTCTTATAGTACCCCCTGTTGAGTATCCGAGGGCCTTACAGAAAATTCCAGCAATCGAATCGGTGAGATTCCCATTACTGTAGCCGGGCATATTTCCATCTGCTGCAGGTGGGCTTACGTACAAAACCCGTGGTTGATCTGAGTTATTCCAAAGAGCACCTAAAACCCCGTAAGCACCCCGGGGAGTTTCATCGTATCCCTCCATGAAAGTGTACGAGATGACATGTTCATCCTGGCAATCCAGCCTGACCGACACTCCAGTGGAACATGGACCTGTAGTAAACTGACATTTATCATTTGAGCAGCTGATAGTGACCGATGAATCATTGACTAGTGGTGTGGTCGAAAACCCACCTTTGTTATATCCAAATATCCAGCAAAAGTTCGCTGCTAAGTGATCAGTGAAGTTGTCCGTACATACCGGGCCTTGGTCTGTGACGTAGAGGATATCATCCACCAACTCGATGTCTTCTACAGGATGAATAAATACAACCTCAATAGTCCAACCGTTGCACCCAGAAATAGATTTGAAGGCACAATGAGTGTCATTTGCTTGTGTCTTCTGACAAAATACACCAAAACTGTTTGTGGTATTGGTACTTGGATGCAAGATAAAACTATCAATAGTCGATAAATCGACATCAAACCAGCTAAGTAACCACTTGATGCCATCCAAAGTCATCCCATGTTCAGCACATAACTCGAACACATTATCAGACCAAATAAATCCACTGACACTGAAGAAGCCTTTACTGAACTTCAGGAAATTATTGGCTAAATCCTCCCACCTCTCCTCATCCTCAGGTTCCAAACATTCCAAGTAGACCCCCTTCGGCTGGTCGGAACTGGATACATTACTGAAAGAGCAGTCTCCAAAGTGTTCAGGGCTTACAGAGCATATACCGCAGTGAAGTTCTCCGTTCAGTATGGAAGAAGAAGATATTCCGGCCCCATCTAGCAGACTAGAATTAAAGGTTTCTGGCTCGGAAAACCAGAACGCTCCGTTCCCCCGAAAGGTCCTGCAGAGACCGTCGGCCTGGTCAAAATTTGTAATTAGGACTGGTGAAGCTTTAACGACCGATCCATCGGAGTCGTAATCTAAAATAGCTGAATATCCTTGCGAAACTTTATCATTGCTGTTTAAAACTGCCAATCTGCTACCTTGGCAGGTCACCCGGGATTGATAATACATTTCAAAAGTCGAATCGCTGTAGTATCGCATTATTATTAGGTATCTATCAAGCTCGTTTGGATAATTGAAGAGAATCACTTCTCTGTCGTCCAATCGGTCAGGCCAGCACGATGAACACCCCTCAATGTATGTCAGATTCGCATAGTCTAGGAAACCTCCACTTCTACACGCTTTAGTCACAGTGGATTCATTGAAAGACTGTGGCGAAATAACCAGGTAAGGAAGTGATACGGACTTGACACCGGTAAACTTATCATACTCTCTTACCGATGCAGAAATAGTACCGAAATTACTAGTCAAATCTGCAACCAAGTTGTCCAGGTTTGCAAAAATGTACAAAAAAGTGGATGACTCGGTTACTAGGTCAACATTCTCCTCCTCGTCATCATCTTTGACGCAGCTGACGGCAAGAAATGTATAGCAGTTTTTAACCTGCCACTCACATTCCTCATCAGTAACACATTCCACATATAACCCTGACTCAAGATCCTCCATGATCTCTAGCTTTTCTTGTACCCAGGATTCGTTATAATTGGCAAGGTTGAGCAACTCTATCAGCTCAAGATGACTGAAAGAATTATTTGATTGATAATCGGTACGCGATTCGGCACAGAACTCATCGAGAAATCCCGTGTCACTGTCACTGCAGATTAGTGCTGTATTTCCTTGAACTTTGTACTCCGGTACCCGATAATAATTATCGTTAACTGTTTCTGAGATGAAAGATTTTAAACGATAGGGTGCATAGGTTCCGATGCAGCTTATAATCACAACCTCTCCTAAGTCGCAGGTATTTTTGGTGAAGTTACCCGCTGCAAGGTCATGTACCTCCATTAGACCTGACCCCATTTGGTAGTACATACTAGTCCGGTATGACAGTAATTTTTCCTCGTCATCAAGCAAGCTAGCTAGCGTTAAAACCTGCCATGCTTGTTTGAAGCCTGCCCGCTGACACACTCCCTCTGCTATTGTGTGTGTGATCTGATCCGGAGATGCACACACAGGCCCCCTAAATTTGACACCACCATCTTCACTGATGTGACTTCCAATCAGCAGGAAAGAATCATAGTCGATGAATTTGAAATCAGCAGCGAACACCGAAAGTACAATTTCACCAACGGGCAACACCTCTGGGGAACACTCCAGACTTATAACGGAAACGTTTTTACAGGAGAACCCCGTGTACATCATCTCAGGGATGAGAACCTTCCAGTTCTTTGCATCAACTCCGATTCCCTGTAAACTTTTCATGAGGTCCTTGAAATATTCCTCCATATACGAGAATTCCTTTGGTCCAAGATAGATACAAGTACCGTTTGGTAGTGTTGTGTTAGAAATGGAAACATTGGTAGCTTCCCGGAATCCCATCTCCTGGCAAACTGTATTTCCCATGGTCTTAATTTGCTGGGAAAGTCTTTCAACATAGCCAAAGTCATAGTGATCATACTCAGCTTCTACTTCTTTTAAGGAGGGTAATGCTATCGTGTATAGTTGGTCCTGATTAGCATCAAGTGCAAGGGACAGGTGGTTTGTAATTGCACTGATCACCACCATCAGGTTATCCGACCAAAAGTGGTCATCAGGCCCACAAGTGAGAAGCGCAACCGTGGTACTGTCGTTGATAGGATACTCCTCCGAGTAGTGTAAAATAAAGTACTCACCTTCATTATCGAATATGTCTCCCTGGGATCTTACAACGGTGAAATCCATAACTCGGTCCAGATCAAGGGTGGAGTTGCCGCATCTAAGTAGTTCAGTATACCCCAGCATACCACAGAAGAACCTACAAGATTCCAGTAGCGATTCAGTAAAGTTTACGTAGCCTGATTTCACTACAGTGCCTTTGAAGTTTACGTCGAGTTTTAGAAGACCATGACCAATGGTCTTATCTTTGATCCAGTGGGATGCAAAGCCAAACGTTTCAGTAACTGGGTAGGTATCGCTATCGAGCGAAAACTCATAGGAATAATCTGAAGTGCACGAGTATTCAATTGATAGTTTACCCAAATTGGATCTCTTTGGATGATCCAAAGAGATTTGACATATGGATGCTCCCGAGCACAATTTGGTTACATTGTCGGTTTTGTCGACTCCACCTGACATGGCTGAATGGATATCGATAACCGTGTTTGCATCGGTGCAATTCAGTATGTATTCGGTCGAGTTGTAAGGTCCAAAAACAAGAGACTGATTCTGGCAGAAATATATAGGCTCCACTAGGTCGTGGCCGAGGTACGGTGGCAAATCGTTTGGTGTCCACGGATCTTCAAGATTTAATCTGGAGCGATTAGAAGAATCCCATGAGTATTTGTGATTTTTACTAGAAAGCACTGGGAACGAAGAGATTCTTTGGGCTTCGTCCTCGCCTCCAATTCGATCTTTGGAAGCTAGCTCATGAGCTACTTGGACAGTGAAAAGTGACTTTAGACCATTCATTTCGCACAAATCTTTTGGGGCATACCGAGAATTCATAACATATAACATTCTCTGAGACATATCGTCCTTTGACGGCGTATAAAGATAATAAGTAGCATCTAAGCCCGATATAACCACATTTGACTTTGAGGGAATGTTAACCGAAATTGTGAGACTGTTGTAAACCTTGTAAACCTCAGGACCAATTTTGGGGACACATTTTAGGCCCAGTAATGTTTTAAAATCTTGGTGATAATCAAGGCTATCAGATATGCAAGAATCCCACGTAGAATCCATACCGAAGCAGCTTGAGAAATGTGGAAAGGAAGCAATATCGTTAAATTTTATTTCAGTGCCTAACCCGAAGAAATTTGATTTAGAAACCGAATAGAACTCCACAGCGGTGCCAAAACCCATGGTCATACAGGCAATGGCCATGGTGCGGTGAATAGGAAGATGGAAATTTTGATCATCATAAGCGAGAGTCCCATATATAATATTCTCTCCGTCATTAATAGCCGAAACAACAAGAAGGCCGTCGTTCACATCGGCGGAAAGACTTGAAACCCGGCCGTTCTCAGAAGAAACAAGTTGGAAGGAGTAGTCGACCTGCTTAGCTGAAACATCTGGATAATTAGCTGGAACATCTGGAACAAGGATGAGGAGAAGAAGTAGTGTTGTCAGCCTTACCATTGCATGATCTAGAGCGTGGGATGAGGTTTATTACACGGTTGCTTGTAAAGGAGAAACGGTGTCCCGACACTGTGTGCAGACGTAACCTGCGGGTACTAAAATAGCACACTTTTTTAGCTAGATCAGGCTGAACATGTGTTTATTACCTGCACGCGCTCTACGTAAGGTGTGCGTCTGCAGATGCAGGTGCTTGTGTTTGGCCACCGTTTCTTCACTACAAGCGACACTTTATAGAACGGAACCCAAGAAAAAGAAATCAAGATCTCACGTGTGGACTCACGTGTGAGGCCGGAGGGCATAGATAATTTAAACTTATAAAAGGCAAGTCGAGGCATTAATAGTTTTTTGAGCAGAGCAAACTAAGAGTTAAGTGGTCAAAAGAAAAACTCAAGACCTAGAGTGCTTCTAGAGCGGGCACTGGGCACCAGCTGTGGAATGTTATTGAGAGAACATGAGCAAAACAAAGCAATGTAGAACATAATATAAAGAGCAGTGCGGGACCAGGGAAGAATGATATTTATGATGAGCAAGAGCACTTAAACACGACAATCGACATACACTGTTAAATTAAAATAAAGTGAGAGCCGTAGTGAGAGCCGTAGAAAGAGCGGGGACGGCGGCATACAAAATACATATCTGAATATCCCGGAATATCCGATTTTCATATGATTCACGTAAAATACCGATTTCTATTCAATTGATCCCGAAACACAGTCTAGCTTGGCAATTGATATATCCCATATTGCCAATGATGATGCACGTTCAGAGTTGGAATTTTCCTTGGAATAAATTTTCAGTGTCATACAAAATAAATTCAAAAAATTAACAACATAATCAAACAAACTGGTATCAAATATTTCTAATGACATAAACGAGATATAGAGAGCAGGATAGAGAGATAAAGAGAGTAGGATAGAGCGAGAGAGAGAATGGGAGAGCAATTCAGATGATTGCATTCTGAATTACTGCAGCTGGTTGCCCTTTTTATTTTTTTTCTATTCCCCCTATCATCCCAGTAAATCGGAGTCCAACTGTATTCCCTTTCGCCTAAAAACTCCAGCATACTTATATACAGTTCATTTTTCTTCATTTACTCAACAAGTTCATTCGCTTTCATATTAACAAATGACTACAAATGTTTCCTGTGAATATGGGGCTTGTCACCCACAAATTGCGTAATTACAGTACTTGACTCTTACATCACAGTCATCCTCAATAAATAGTTTTACGTTGTAGTTGATGAAAGTTTGAAACCGACCCAAAATCTCATAATTTTTCATCTCCCCTCCATACATCATGTTGTTTTCAAACAAAGGAAAAACGCAAAACTGCCGCGTTTTACGCAAAAAGGACAAAGTGATTGCTTTTAGTTTTTATAATTTTCGGATTCCTCGTTCAAAAAAACGTATAGGTACCGTCCGGTCTACAGAAAAGTGTATCTAGTCGAAGTTTCACCGTCATAGTATTTGATATACTTCTCACCAAACACCATCTAACGATTACAGTAACTGTAACAAAAGCACTATAACTGTTATAGTGCTTTTGTTAGTGTTCTCCGGCCTAACAGTGTACTTTGCAGAGTAAGACCAGTTTGGTGTCAAGTGTTCAGTGGTATAAAGATGGAGCACAACTGTTGTCATCTTACCGATACTATTTCACCTTCAACCAGGTACTCGAGATGCCACCCTGGCCCCTTTTCTCTCCCTCCCTCCCCACTGGGGAGTCCCCAGTCCCCATCCCCCATTTTCTTATGCCCTTTTCTCTCCGCCCTTTACCATGTTACCATGGTGACCATTGTCAGAACGAGGGAGAGTTTCGCATTAGTGAGGTTGGCAGTGGAGATGAGGGGGTCTACCAGGTTGTTGTACGGACAACCCAGGGATCATCAGTAACAGCCTCGGCATCCCTTGGTAACTATGGGGTAACTAGGGACATCCTTTGGTAACTATGGGGTAATTAGGGGCATCCCTTGGTAACTATGGGGTAACTAGGGACATCCTTTGGTAACTATGGGGTAATTAGGGGCATCCCTTGGTAACTATGGGGTAACTAGGGACATCCTTTGGTAACTATGGGGTAATTAGGGGCATCCCTTGGTAACTATGGGGTAACTAGGGACATCCTTTGGTAACTATGGGGTAATTAGGGGCATCCCTTGGTAACTATGGGGTAACTAGGGACATCCTTTGGTAAC
>AVPN01002069.1:0-16089 GCA_000695325.1 Pleurobrachia bachei | reverse complement strand
TATTTAATTCTTGCTCTGAACTCATTATTCAGAATAACAAATCAATCTCTGCCCGTGTATGTATGAGATTCCCCATTAAAAACTGTTGTACAGAGGGCGTGTGTGTGTGTTGATCACCAGAAGGAGATATCAAAATTACTTCCAACAAGTATTTACTTTCAGTTGGCCCAGCCTGCTGACTACAAAGATACCTCTGGAGTTGATGTATTCTTCAATTCCTCCCCTACCCGGTACAGTGCGGGCATTTACCTGTTCATGGCTCTAGAGGGCACCTTCCCTCCTGGCCAGAAAGATATCCACCTGGACCTAGCTTGCAACTACACCACCCCTACAATTAACGTGTTCGCGTACAGAACACATGGCCATTCCTGGGCTAGACGGGTAAGAGAGGGAGGGAGAGAGAGGATGCAGAGAGGTGGGAGAGAGGGAGGTAGAGAAACCAGAATGATATTGATTATTGGTATGAGAGAGACCTGAATTTCATGGGGTATAGTTTATCCAACTCTTTACACCCCCTCCCTTCAGATAAGTGGATGGAGAGAGCACGAGGGTGACTGGGATATGTTAGGATCAAGAGATCCCAATCTTAGTGAAATGTTTGTTAAGACAAGCGAGGTATTTGTAATAACACCTGGAGATACTGTTTATGCAAGGTACGAGACTACTAAACTAGGACAGTAGTTACTGTATTGATTGAGAATATAGACTGTACTGCAGTAGTTACTACTGTTGTGTGACGTGTGTCTGTGCCATGTGTATCCTACAGTTCCTGACACCCACAATATTAGGTGTGAGTTCGATACGAGAAGTACAAACAGAACGATATACATTGGATCAACTCATAATGATGAAATGTGCAACCTCTATCTAATGTACTATACTGGTAAATAACTCCGCTCGTATACACAAAATACAATGTACTAGTTGTGTTTCTTCCTTTCTTTAACATTCATTACGCTCCTTCCCAGAGAGTTCCCAGATTGGTAGTATAACAGAGGACTGTACACAACAGAGAATATTCAGTGTACCAGGACATCAGGTAACTACCACCCAGCTTAGTGAAGAGGGGACTCTTCTTTAATCCACATTCCACTTGTCTGAATAAAAGAGAAGAAGGGGCGGGGTGAACTATGTATACTTTAAACACCTAATAACTGAGACTCTCAGTCACTCGAGACTTTCTAATTAATCTAGATGAAGATCTAACTCCTTGCTGCTGTTTACTAACACTAGCTACATTGCAGGATGAACATTGGTATGATCACTACGTAAAGGGAGAGGGGCTAATCAGGTCCATAGTAATCATCCTTATAGTGGTACTGGGTGTATTCGCTATTGCTATATGTACCAAGGCATACTTCTGCCCCAAGTAAGAATCATCTGGAAATTAGCACCATATTTTGGTGATGGAATTGTGTCAGGAGTATAGCCTAGTAATAATGGTGTTGGTATACTGTTTACCACATGTGTTATTCTCTAATCTCTCTCCCAGGACTGCCTATTACACCAAGGGAAATGAAGGATTTGAGAAGTTGTTTAGTCCTATGGATGATGAGGATGAAGATGAAATCCTATACAGGTCCTACAAACATTCTTACTGAGATCCTGTACAGGTCATACAAACACTCTTATTGAAATACAGGTCCTACAAACACTCTTATTGAAATGTACAGGTCCCCTCCTACAAACACTCTTATTGAAATGTACAGGTCCCCTCCTACAAACATTCTTATTGAAATGTACAGGTCCTACAAACATTCTTATTGAACACATAGGTTCCCCCTACAAGCATCCTTATTGGAGTTACTAAACCTGCTGGGAACACTGCACTCTCGGTACACTTCACGTGGTTCTCAATGACTGATTTTTACAATCTCAATAGTATTTTAACAGCCATTTTATTGTAGCCAAATTAGCAAGGTTGTTTATTTACCCCCCGAGTATTTGTATAAAATGAACGAAAGGCATTATTTAATTGTGTGTATTTTTTTGCTCTTACTTAAACAAAAGTAGTTGTTGTTTATATATGCACTGGCCAAGAAGGTAGCATGGCGTGAATTTAAAAATTGTTTGCTTGTATTTATTTGTCCATTTAATCAGTTTATTAATCTCTATCCCCCAACTACCCCACCAAAACCCCCTCCCCCAACTAACAGTATACTCCATCTCTCCCTATAGCCATGATGTTGGTGGTGGTGTTATTGTTTAGTGTGTCAGTGGCCCAACTCCTGGAACCTCCTCCACCCCCACATCCCCCAGCCAAACCAGCTCCCCCACCCCCAGTGGTGAGCTCTTCAGCTAAAGCCATCCTAAACAACGCTAAAGACCTTAAGGTTGATGTTAAGGTGGGGTCCTGCCCCACCCCAACACACCAGACGGACAGACAAACCTACCAACAAACACAAGAAGAAGAGGGTTGTAATTCCTGATCCAACACACAAACAGACACGACACACAGTTAAACAGTTCAACAAGGTTCACCACGACGACAAACAACACAGTACACTACAGGGACAGGTAGCTAAACCTCCCCCCGCATCACCAGGCAATAAAGATGTGGCTGTTAGTGTGAGCCTGCTGAAGGACCACCTTCAAGCTCTGAAAGAGGAGAGACAGAAGGAGAGAGATAGACAGAGAGATATGGTGAAGACCTTCCTACTGTTCAAACTGTATCAAATGATGCAGAGAATGGCGGCACGGCACCATGGATGTGAGGAACATTATGTGAACATTCATGTGGCTGCAAAGTCACCTGCTTTCGGAGGTAAACAAACAAACTAGATATAATGACAACTAATAATAATAAGTGTCTCTAGAAATAGAATCAGTGGTCAGAGATTCAATACTTATCTCTCATTTCCTTGTCCTAGAAACAATGCGTCACACACTAGAAACAATGCGTTATAATGTTATATCACACACACTCTTCTCCCAGGTGTATATGCAGATATGTCAAGTAGCTACGTGTCTAACTTCAACATACTGGACTGGGACAATACCATGAGTAGAGTGGAGCTTTATGGGTGTAGCAAACTCATGAAGGGTACGTAATGAGCCCCCCTCACGTGATGTGGGGCCCCCTCTCCGAACCTCCATTTAATATGTATTGTCTCATGAAATACTGCACTCTCCTAACCGGACCTGGTGAGGAGAGTTACAACGTGCCCAATATTATAGACATCACATGTAGTGGTATTGTACACAGTACACACTACTATAACACATGACACGTGTATTAGACTAGTCGTGTGATTAGAATAGGCCGGGGCACTGTATTGGTATTGTGCAACCTACCACACGATATAGTTCCCCTCAATAGAACTCGTGTGTTACATTTTCTTTGTTTTCCTCACACTCTCTCTATGTCCCTCTCTTACTTTGCTGCCCCATGTCCCTCTCTTACTTTGTTGATTGTTTCCCTCCCCCACGGCCACTCTAGAATGATTCTTTCTCTCACTTTGTTGCCTCCTTGAATCTCTCTCTCTCTCTCATGGGGCCAGGTGTGGTTTAGTTTGATTGCAACACACGTCCAATATAAACCGCCTGATACTTGTTAGTTGATTCTTTACCACGTCTCACTCAGGACCTAGAGAGGATCTAGTTCCTGATACTGAATTAAACCCAAGACATTGCGGAGGTGGAACACACACTCTCCTATGGGCCTGGTACAATGGACAGAGTGTACAGAACCTACCTCCCAATACTGGGGTCCACGTTGGGTGAGTTTAGATGGGGAAGAGGGTGGGGAGGGTGGGAAGATAGAGGAGACGAGGGAGAGGAGATGGGGATCTGAGAGTGGGAGATAGAGTGAGTTGTGAGAGAGAGTGTGAGGTTAAATAATATTCATTTTGATTCATGTACATCATATGATGAGGTTGTTATGTCTGCATTTTAAACCTCTCTCCCATTTGATCCAGTACACACTAGAATTGTTGTGTAGTATTTGAAAGCCTTCTGATCCTCCCCGTTTCAGATACGATGCTGATGTACATTTCCTAGTTGCTCGACTTGTGAAGTTTTACAACCCCAATCAGTACAAGAACACTATCTCACTACGGCCTAAAGATGTAAAGGTGACATTCAGGGACTGTTTCACAAAACCTAAATTCCGGCAGAGCAACTACCAGTTTCACAGGACTGTATCCCGACCCTCCAACACCCACACGTTGTTCAATGTAGATACGAGGTGTCAAATAGGGGCTGGGTTCATGATATACGGGGTGTATACCGACCTGGGTCAGCATGGTAAAAGTGTTATACTGTGGAGAAACAACCAAACTGCCATCACCAACACTAAGAGGGTGAAGTCACGTGACATGCTAGTTACCAGGATAACTGATTCACACCAGATCCATACATTCGACACTCCCATACGGATCCAATCAGGAGAGGTGTTGAAGGTACGGTGTCAGTTCGATTACACCCCTAACAATCTGCCTCCTGTTATCACACCCTACCGGGCCCAGAGCAAGGAGACATGTCTCCTGACTCTACTGATCATGATCCCCACTGATAGAGAGGGTCAGAGTGTTGGGCAGTGTTCTACCCCTGCCCACTTTGGGGATGTATCTGCCCACCCCAATCTGGATACCTGGGCAGCAGTGGTTGGGGTATTCTTTACAACACACCCCTACCTTATCACCCTGGTGATCATGGCAACAGTTCTGGTTGCTATGGTAATGGTGAGGTTGGGTTGGCAGGGTGAGGAGGGAGGCAGGATGGGTAGGAGACATGTTGGGGAGATGGATGGTCTGATGGACGAGTATGATGACATAGATAATGCAACCAAGATGAAATAGGGAAATTGTGAGATGTCCTGTCTCCACCAAGATGAAATAGTGTTCAACTTCTCCACCGACTCGACCCAAACCAGCCTTTCTACTAATAATTGATACTGGGACTCTTAAACGCTTGGCCCGCAGTGGTTTTTTAGGGGAACTAAATATGTAAATCGAGTTTGGTATGTTATTTGTTGTTCCATGATTATTTGTTAATTATTCTAATTAAATTATTAACTGTTTATATGAAGTGTGTTATCTCCTCCGTCTATCCTCCATCCCGCTCTCCCTACTACTATCATAATGGTTACCCCTCCCCTATATTTAACCAAGGTAACCCCCTTTCTCTACAACTAGGTAGCCATGATGGTGACCCGCAGTGTGGGTGAGGCCCCTGTGTTCTCTCAGTACATAGTACCACGGGAAACTGATGATGACAAAGATCTAGAACCAGGAGAGAAGAAGAAAAAGAGGAAAGGAGGCCAGAACAAGAACCGTCGTCAGCCCTTCAGACAGCTCATCTCTAATCGTCTGTGTCCCTCTGTGATTCGTAACGAAGAGTGCGGTATAACCAGTCAAGTGTGTAAGAAGATACACGACAAGAAACAGTTTCTGGAGATAAAGGGGTGTGATCTGGGAGAGGAGTGTGTGATCTTCAACAAGTTTGGGAAGTGTGATTATGGGATCGCCTGTAGGTACGGTTCTAAACATCTTGATGCAGAACTGAACTCTATTATTGACGAAGAGAAATGGGAGAAAATGAAGATATATGAAGTGAAGAAGACGCTTTCAAAAGACCTCCACTCTTATCTGCGGGGTAAAAAGGTCTGGTTTGGCGCTAGTTACACCCACCTGGAGAATGCGGGGATTCAGATATCTAATGAGCTACTGCAACACAGGACCAAGAACAAGAGAGCTAAGGTTGAGAGCCCTGAAGGAGATCAGAACAAGAGAGCTAAGGTTGAGAGTCCTGATCAGGTGTCTGAGGAGCCTATCACAACCAAAGCAGTGTTTGAGGAAATAAGGGAGGAGTACTATTGTCTGAGTGGTAAACCAAGGAAGTCTCTAGGAGATGCCATCAGGGGGAAAACATTCCTGGCCCCTCTCACTACAGTGGGTAATCTTCCATTTAGACGGGTCTGTAAAGAGTATGGGGTTGATGTAACATGTGGAGAGATGGCGTTATGTGAGGATCTATTGCAAGGTAATGCGAGTGAGTGGGCGCTAATGAAGAGACATCACACTGAGGATATATTTGGGGTACAGATCTGTGCTAATAGCCCTCTGAAAGTCGCTAAAACTGTTGAACTGATAAGTAGCGAGTGTGATGTTGACTTCATTGATCTAAATGTCGGATGTCCTATAGACCTGGTATATAACAAGGGTGCTGGCAGTGCACTAATGGATCGGGCAGTGCGGTTAGAACAGATGGTACAGGCGATGGTGGATGTGTCGAGTGTCCCTATATCTGTCAAGGTGCGAATAGGGACTAGCGAGAAGAGCATCACTGGCAAGGCCCTGTGTGAGAGACTCAGTAAAACAGGGGTATCACACCTTGCTATGCATGGCAGGACGCGGCAACAGAGGTATACCAAACATGCTGACTGGGACTATGTAGCACAGTGCAGGGACGTGTGTCAACCAGTACCACTATTTGGTAATGGGGATGTCCTATCATACGAGGACTATAATACCAGGCTACAGCAGGCCGATGGGGTTATGATAGGGAGAGGGGCCCTAATTAAACCCTGGATATTCCGAGAGATCAAGGAACAGAGACATATCGATATCTCTTCCTCGGAGAGACTGGACATGTTGAAGAGGTTCAGGGACTATGGGTTAGAGCACTGGGGGACTGATATAGCGGGGGTTGAAAAGTGTAGACACTTCCTGTTAGAGTGGTTATCCTTCCTGTACCGGTACATACCAGTGGGTCTACTGGAAGTGTTACCACAGCGAATCAATGAGAGACCACCCACATACTTTGGTAGGGACGACCTGGAGACTCTAATGTGTTCTGCCAAATCATCAGACTGGATCAAAATAACTGAAATGTTACTTGGGAAGGTTCCAGATCAGTTCAACTTTGTACCCAAACATGTCGCTAACTCATACAACTAGTAATGTTGCCTTGTTCGACCTCCTCTCTCTTTGTGTAAAGGAGGGTTACAACATGAGGGATGTGTTTTATTCTTTTATACCATGTTATTTATTGATTTTCAGGTTTTCTAAACTCCTGCAGTATATTTATTTGTCTAGCTACTACCCACTATAATACAACTAACACTTTGATCTATGTTCTAGCTCCTAGATCATGTCACGAGATCTGTTAGCAGTTCTACTGGTTCTTATCCCTTATGTTCTATCAGAGAAGTTAGAGATTCGAATGCCAGGTATGTATAACACACTACAAATGTAGTCTCCAAATTAGTATTCTCCCAAATTAACACTACTGAATAATGAACTGTGATGTAACATGTCTACCCCCAACTGAACTCCCCTCTGCAGATGTGAAGACGACAACACATGATTCATATCTAGTCCGACCTTTCAAGATAACTGAAGATGAGATTTATATTATTGGATTCGAAGCTGTGGTAAGTATGAAGTTCAGTTTGTTACCCCGCCCCCGTTACTAGTGTGTTACTAACTAGTAGTTCACCATTATCCCCTATCTATACTGATTGTTACAACCCCATCTCAGGCGTCCTCAGATAAGGTCCACCACCTGTTACTGTACGGTTGTACTGAGATAGCACAAGATAAAGAGTACTGGTCAGAGTTTGAGGGGATGGGAGGTATATGCAGATACGACTCCAAAATAACAACTATACTGTGGGCCTGGGCTCTAGATGCCCCTAAGTTTGAACTGCCCGATGGTATTGGGTTCAAGGTTGGGAAGGAAGCAAAGATCAACTATATTGCTATGCAGATACATTACAAATACGTAGTTTCCAACCCTGACTCATCTGGTGAGTGTTGAAATGTGCCCTCTAGTGAGTAGTAGACTGAATTGAAACACTGTAAGGATATACTGGTTTTAACACACTCCACTATACAGGTGTGAATCTGGTAGTTACAAAAGAGCAGCCAGCTAGGTTGGCAGGTATTTACCTATTTGCAGATGGTAGCACTGTTATTCCACCCCACTCTATTGTCAACGCAGACCTGTCATGCGAGTTCAAGGTACGTGATATTACCAGATTCAGTAGAGACCAATACTTCACAGCTAGTACCCAATACAAAGGGATGTAACCAGTCGGTGACATTGTGTACAACAGTGTAACCAACTGATTTAACTAAATGTGTGTATGTTTCAGGGTAAGAACACGATAGAACCCTTTGCCTTCAGGACCCATACCCACACACTGGGAAGAAGGGTCTCAGCCTGGAGAGAGAGGGAGGGTAGATGGGAATTGATAGGAACTGGAGACCCACGGAAACCTCAGATGTTCTATCTGATAGAGGGCGAGAAGACACCCATATCTGAAGGTACATGACATAGTCCTGAGTCAAGTGTGTCGCTCACACCCCCACCCAACCCATCACACTGTGTCTAACCTACTCCCAGCACACTGTGTCTAACTCTCCCCTTCACACCATCACTAACTCACTAACTCACTCCGCCCATCTACTTCAGGTGATCTGGTGCATGCCCGGTGTGTATTTGATAGTTCAGACAGGGACACTAGGACCATAATAGGCGCTACTGGCAAGGACGAGATGTGTAATTTCTACATGATGTACAGTGTCAATGCCTCTCTGTTCAGGTTTGAGCGCATGTTACCCCTAACTAAACGGGAAAAGGGTGGGAGTGAAAAGAGGCTATCACTTTTTAGGTAAAAAAAAGAAGATCGTGAAAGAATAATGTTGGTGACAAATGTTATTCTACTAAGGAAGTAATGCTATCTTCTACTTCATTGTTGTCCATGATCTCTAATTATAACTCCACCCCCCTGTTTCAGTTATAATGATGATGGTTGCTTTAGAAGTAAACGGTTCACTGTCCCTCGATACGCTCGCATTACAGGTAACAGGCTATGAATTGTAAGCAGGGATAACTACTTGCTACATAATTGTTGACTGAGCCAGGAGCCTTCACCTATCCCCCTAGATCCCCTATTAACCCTTCCTCTATATCTCTCCAGATCCCCCATCTGACCCTTCCTCTATATCCCCCTAGATCCCCTAGCTAACCCTTCCTCTATATCTCCTTCCAGATCCCCTCGCTAACCCTTCACCTATCCCCCTAGATCCCCTATCTAACCCTTCCTCTATATCTCTCCAGATCCCCTCGCTAACCCTTTCTCTATATCCCTCCAGATCCCCTATCTGAACCTTCCTCTATATCTCTCCAGATCCCCTAGCTAACCGATACGAAGTCAGTAGCAACTGGTCTCTCTCCTCTGCTATTGGGCAAGTGGGTGGACTTTCTCACAATACTCAACAGGACCAACTTGTGGTAAGAGATAGTACCGGGAAGTATGTAGCATGACATGATAGTAGCCCACTACAACTCGCCCATCTAACACAACTTTAACACACACCCCTCTCCTATTAGGTGTTCCACAGAGGTTCCAATGACTGGTCATCTAAACAGTGGTTCGATCAAAACAACAACGTGTTATTCAAAAAAGAGTTCATTAAAGAGAACACCGTCCTTTTCGTCAACCCAGAGACTGGTTAGTTGCCAGAACAGTATTTGTTATTCGTTGTTCCACACAGTGAGGGGGATCGAGTAGAGGAAGGTGTTTAGTGTGTTTCATATAATGACCATTGACCAGTGACCTCATTGTCAGGAATGATAGAGGAATCTTTTGGAAAGGATATGTTTATAATGCCTCACGGGGTGTACCTTGACTCTGAGGATAATGTCTACCTGACCGATGTCGCACTGCACCAGGTCAGTATACACCCCCATCTGTCCCTCCCCCAACTGACCACTCCCAATGTGTGTTATACTGTCCAGACAATAGCTATACCACTTCCTACCACTTCCTAATACATCTCCCCCAGGTATACAAGTTTAATAAGGGAGTGTGGAGTAAGCCATCCCTAATTCTGGGCTCCAAGTATCACCCTGGTTCTGATTCGACCCATTTCTGTAAACCCACTTCTGTGGTAAGTTGAGTCGCCTGATTCAAGTGATAAGTGTTATAGTTGTTACTAGTTGTTGGTATACGCCCCATTCAAAACTTGTTAATCCTCTACCAATGTCTAACACTCTAGGTTGTTGATATTGCCCGTAACATCTACGTGTCTGATGGCTACTGCAACAGTAGAGTGGTCAAGTTTGATCACACTGGGAAGTTTCTTGCACAATACGGAGAATCGGGGACAGAGAAGGGAAAGGTAATATTTCAATTTATATCTCTCACTGATGTATAGTCCCAAGACCCAACACAGTGTTAACACAAGACACCTAATTTCAGCCCGGTATAATGGGGCTAGTACACGATCTGACTATCGACCCTATCCACCATGAGATACATGTGGCTGATAGGGAAAATGGACAGGTAAATATTATGCTGTGCCAACCATACATGCTTTTCCACTTACATATAATCCATTTCAAAATGCTTCTCCCTCCTAACACCCCGTTCCGTCTGGAACGGGGTGCATATGTCATATATTCCTCCTAACAAACCCCTTACCCCCGTCCTCCTAACACTCCGTCCCCCTGCAGGTCCATATATTCCCCCTGACACCACGTCCCCAACAGGTTCATGTACTGAACTACCTATCTGGTAACTTCACACGAGTATACCCTATTCCCGGATCAGTGTACAGTGTTGATTTCTCTACAGACCCTCCAGCCCTCTTTGCTGTGAACGTGACTGATATGAACAGGGAGAGCAAAATAATGACTATCGACCCTGCAACAGGTAATAGTGGGAGAATTGTAATACAGACTCTGGTTGTGGAAGAGTTGGAGAGACATAGCATGGTAAGAGAGGGATAACAAAATATAACACCATATTGTTTCAGGTACCATCAAGGCAGCGTCCCCTTCCTCTCCCTCTCCACTGAAAATGCCTCACTCTATTACACACCTGAAGAGCTTTGGGTTGTTTGCTGGAGAGATAGCAGCCCCTTTCAAAGTATGGAGGTTCCTCCAATCCTCAGTTGTCCCTCCTACCCCTGACACTAAAGATAACTCCCTTACTAAGACAATACTACGCAAGATATCCAGTACCCAGATCCCTATCTCTGTAGTGATACTACTAGCTATTGTAGGGATGTTCCCTGTTACCTATCTAGCTATAGTTGTAGTGGTGAGGTGCAGGGGTGGGGGACAGTCTAGAGATGGGGTGGACAGGTCAGGATTTCAGAAACTTTTGAAAGACTATGATAGCTCCGATGATGAAGATGATTTGGTGTTCAAAAAACCTGGGATGAGGTATTAAGAGGTGTGATTTGGTGTTTAAAAAACCAGGGATGAGGTATTGAGAGGTTTGATTTGGTGTTCAAAGAACCGGGAATGAGGTATTGAGAGGTGTCTCCATGTTAGTTAGTTAGTTGTACTGAGAGGGTCGAGAAAGACAATTTGAGGAAAATGATGTTTATTTTACAAGTTAAAACTTTTTATGCCGCTTCGGCAACACTAAAACTTCAGTGATTAACGTGTCTGGTATACGTTAACTATTCTTTTATTTAGTTGTGAGAGTGTTTAAATTAGGTGAGAGTGTTTCAATTATGAATCAGTTACACTTCAGATTAATGGTACAGTTGTTACTTGTTGACTTTTAACTTGATTATTTGAAATTGTACAAATATGTCACATCTTTCTTTTGTTGATTTCTGACAACCAAATCCCTGTTTTGTTCCTCTCTGGGTGTGTGATGACGATGTGTTATTGCTCAACATTCAACATCACTAAATGTAACGCGCTGTAGACACAGCTCTTTCTACAGAGGTATTGGCGCTAATTAACGCGCAATGAGTGTAACTTGACGCGCGTATTAACAGTGAACATTGTGCGCGAAGTTTGGTTGGGTTTGTATGTGGCTGTGTTACCGCGCCATACGTCGCTATCCGCAATGGAGGCTTCACACCTCATTGTCTGACCAGTGACCAGTAACGTTGTGTGTGAGATAAACCGTGTTTACCAGGTTGTCCGCTCAATTACAAACAGTTTCAGGAGTTAAAATTCAACTCAGTTAAAACATAAAATTAATCCATTCACAGTCTCTCAGAAGCTTGTAACAATCACTTTTCAACTTTCACTTTGTCCTTTGTATCACTCTCTTGTTTTACTTCCTTTGCCAAGATTGAGGTGAGCTCTGCTAATATTCCCTGTAGACCATCTCGTGTGGCCTCCATACACTTGGTGTGTTTTCGGAGGGACAACTCAGATCGCGTCTTTTCCTCGCCCAGGATTTCCAATTCTCTCTTCCTTGTTTTCACTTCTTTCTCCAGGTCATTATAGTTTGTTTGGGAGTTCTTGGAGTCTCTTACATCTGGAAATAAAACAAATTTAGTGACTGGGGCCTAGTGATATTATTACCACAGTAAAAGTGTGAAGTAGTGGGTTCGGGAGAGGGGGAAGGGGCCCTACATAACACGAACCTTTAGTAAGTTTATCATTTTCCTTTTCAACTTCTTTTATCTTCCCCTCTAAACTTGATACCTTCTTCATGGCTTTATTAAGTAGCTCTGCTAGCTCAGATCTCATTACATAGGAACCTGAACGATATAGTTGTTAATAACATTGTGAATACAGAAGCTATGGGAGGTATATCGGTGTATTACTAGGGAGAGGAGTAAAGAATAACTACCTGAAACTAGGACTAGATCGTCATTTGCAGGTGCAGGTGCAGCAGGTGCTGGTCCTGCTGTCTCTTCTGGTTCTACATAATCCACCTAGTGGTGAGGGTTGTTAAATGGTCTGTAGTGATGGTGGACCTACCCCACAAACACCAAGCATGGCAACTAGGTGGAGCAACTAGGGGAGGGATAACTACTAACTAGGGGCACCTAGTGGGAAGGGCCAACTAGGGGGAGGAACTAGGAGCAACTAGGGGGAGGGATAAATAGGAGCACTTAGTGGGGGGAGGGAGGATCAACTAACCAATGGTGAGGAGGATGTTGAGTTACAACCAAGTAACAAAACCTCTTCTATTTCCTTTAGAGATACACCCTCTTGTTGAATCATATTATTTGACCCTGCAGTAGCCCTCTCACACAAACCCCGGTAATACAACTTGTTCTTATTGTGTAGTACCTTCGTCAGGATAGTCTGGGATATAGAGAGAGTTAGTATATCTTGGATAGAGAGTGTGAGAGAGGGATCTAGTAACACATGGAGAGCTGATATTATCATGGAATGAACCCTGATATGCATATCATCTCACCATGATTTGACCCCGACTAATTGAGAGTCCGGTACTATGGATGATGTTCAATAGATCCTCATCTTCTAGATATCCAGTCCTGTTGCGATCAAAGAATTGGAATGCTAGCATCACATCAGGTCTATAGATATACGTCTCAACCTTCTTCTTCTCTACTTCCTTAGCAGTACCTGAAGGTGTTACATTATGACGAATATCTAGTAGCAGTACCTGATTAGAGGGTTGTATAACGACTACCTAACGATCAGTAACAACAACTGTGTACTAGTGCAGTAGTAACGATCAGTGTGTTGGTACTTGGTGGTAGTGTTAGTGTTACCCACCGTTATCTTCAGTTTCACTAGCAACACGTTGTCTGCCCAGTGCATCGTCCCCTCCTTCTAGTGCTATCAGAGCCTTTAGAATCAACAGACCAAAGTGGCGCTGTAGAGAGATAAAGTGAGTAGAGGGTAGTGGGTAGAGGGAAATGTCTAGAATAAAATACCTTACTTCTAAAGGTTGATCATTTGAGAAATTACCTGAAATAGCTCGGAGAGTACTTCAGCGAACATAGAGACTTCAAATACACGTTCCTTCTTATCAGATTTATTGTAATCGAGTAGAGAGGAGAGAGAAAAATCATCAATCTCAATACCTGGAATATTGTTTGGTAGGGTCCAATAGTGTGTCTAACTGTGTAAGAAGGGCACACAAGTCGTGTCACTATTAGACGGCGTGTGTGATATTTACCCTTAGCTGGACGAAGGACAATGGAGGATAGCTCCGGTAGGTCATATGATACACCAGGGGTGAGGCCTATTTTAGCAGCCAGCTCTTTCATCTTCTCCTCGTTCATTACCCCACCTGTTCCCTCCCCTGCCACTACCTGGTAACAAGTTATGTTAGGACGACACAATGTTTAGTATTTAGTGGCTCAAGTTGCAACTTTAACTTTACATTTTCTGAGTTGGTGATTTTGAGAGATTCCTCCTTGGAAGCTTTCAGTAGCCGTGCTGTTAGCTGTATCTTCAGTCCCTTGGTACTCAATCCCCTTCGCTCTAACTCATCTCGCAACTCCGTGACCTAACATGGTAATGTAGTTAGCTATGGTTTAAATAGTGTCTGTATGTACATTAGGACAGAGAGAGGCTCACCAGGGGATCACACAGTAAAATGTACCTTCATATTCTTGATACGGTTCTCAGTAACATCTTCAGCATTTTCTTCCTCCCCCTCAGCCTTCTCAGTCTTCTCTCCGTTATCTTCCTCAGTTACCATTTCTTCAGTCTTCTCTTCAGTCTTCTCCTCAGTCTTCTTCTCTTCAACAGTCTCTTCTTTAGCCTCTTCCTTTACTTTAACTACTGCAGCTGTCTCCTGCTTCTTTTCTCCTTCTATCTTTTCTCCAGTTGTAGGGTCGTATTTGGGTTTCTGAATAAGACAGGATTGAATCTGTGTTTCAGATATACAATTTCAGTCCCAGTATCATCACCTACCACAAATTCCTTTACAAGATCCCACTCCTCCTGAGAGGGTTGACAGTCCCACACACTGGGAAGGAACAACACTGTCCTCTCATCGTGCTCTGCACCTGACTTCTTATCACTCACTCTGTGATATACTACCTAGAGGGAAGGGGGGGGAGGTTAGAACTGACTCTGTGATACACTACCTGGAGGGGGGAGGGGGGTTAGAATTACTCTGTAATATACTACCTATACCTGGAGTTACAGGGGGTTAGAACTCACTCTGTGATATACAACCTGGAGGGAGGGGGATTAGAGTGGTTAGAATTAACTCTGTGGTATACTACCTGGAGGGTGGGGGATTAGAACTAACTGGGACTTGTAACAGATCAACATACCTCACTAATCTTGTACCAGGTCTTGCAGTGTGAGAGGTCAATACCAAGTTGACTCTTAACGTTTCTAACAGCTGTGTTGATCTGGGTTTGTTTATCTGTGGGATCACTCCCATCTAACTCAGCACTCCATCCACCACCTGTAAAGATATGTAACAACTTATCTATACATCAATGTGGCAAAATTATTCAGTAGATATTGGATAATTCAGATCAAGCGTGATCAACTAACCGAATGCAGTTATCTCTTTCTCGTTATTACAACACCAGAACCGAAGGAGTTTAAAGAAGTGATCACTCCTGTCATTTAGAACACTGTGGTACAGCTTGGTCTTTGAGAGGGACTTTAGTAGAAGGACTTTACACTTCAAAGTCTTGCTACCAGTAGGCACAACAGGTTCCTGTATAGGGAGGGGTGTCAGTTGAGGTGAATAGAGATTTGTTCAAAGCGTCTCCCCAAAGAGACCCCCAAGCGGTTTAAAACCAGAAGCATGATAAGGAGAGCGATTTACATACCCCTGGTTGTTCCATAACGTGGTATCGTACAATATTAGTGTAGGGAATAACTCCTCCATCTTTCAGTACTCCGTGCCTTGGGAGAGAAGGTGTTACCAACAACCAAATATCTACTGGTTCATATAGTCTCGTGACAGTATGGCAACACAACCATGCCCCCCACCCCAACGGCAACCCCAAACTATCCTCTTCTTGTTAACCCCTGTCTACCTGATTACTAGGCTGGTATCAGACGGGATGTAGAGGTTTGAGTACTCTCTCTGTAGGGTAAGTGTATCAAATTTATCCCTGGAAGAGAGTTAGAGAGTTAGTGGAGCGACAGCCGACTGATGACTGATGAGCGACAAACATCTGTCAAAATAAAACAATACACATATATTGGGGCAAATAGGGTTCAAGACTCAAGAGGTGGTGACAAATCTGTGTTTTAGGGTAAATTTCGGGAGTTTGGACATGGAAACCTTTCGGGGGTTCGAGTTAGTTTGTAAGGAACATTGTCCATTAGCATGATTAGGGCTGGGCATTTGTCAGTACAGAGGGAGGGGCGAGGGCGATAACGGGGGTTAGGCATTTGTCAGGGAGAGGGGGATATTTGTAGACAGCG
>AVPN01002067.1:0-16113 GCA_000695325.1 Pleurobrachia bachei | reverse complement strand
AACTGGAACAATTGAGAGGGTAAGATCTACTTATCGACTCTACTATTTCTTCTGAAAGGCTTGTATTGTTCATACTCTCGCGATACAAGATAGTCTGAAAAAGCCAACAAACGATTCAATGATAATATCTTAATAACATCTCCATTTTACAGTTCACTATTCCGGATATAAAGCTGAAGTCTGAGGGACCTTTCCAGCATGTCAACCTTGCTTTCCTTCCCATCAGGAAATCTGTCCACCAGGAACAGGGTTAGTTGACTAAAATTTCATGTCAAGCAGGCCCTTGGGGCAGTCCTTGTTGGATAGGAAAATAAGAACATTTCTCTCCCCTTTTTCTCATCAATCTCTATCGTCTACCAATACAACCCCAAACCCCTTCAACTAATCTGCATCCCTCTAAGCTACCAGTTTCAATAATAATCTCTATCCCCTCCTTCAGCTACTCGGGCCAGTTTTACCGCTCTTACGATCATTGTGTTGTCCATGGTTCTGGCAGCCAACCATGCTACCCTCGTACCCGTTTTTACTCAGGTATAACACTGCCATCAGAGGTACCGGTCAATGATAATATGCTGTCCTCGGTTTACATTCAAACAAATCTTCAAATCTTCCCATCTTTTTTTCTAATTTGTCATTCAATAACCACCTTACTGTAATATTAACATTAGTTACCAGTATTAACACTGTTGTTCGTTAACTCTAACCCCCTACCCAGGTGTATCACAGTGTAGTTAACAGGGGTGCCGGTGGGGAGAGCGTGGGATCAACTGACGGGATGGAATACATTGATGATGTTCATCGTGGAGGTACTTACAGACAAACTTACAGACTGACAGGTACTTACAGACAAACTTACAGGTACTGACAGGTACTTACAGACAAACTTACCGACTGACAGGTACTTACAGACAAACTTACAGACTAACAGGTACTTACAGACAAACTTACATACTGACAGGTACTTACAGATAAACTTACATACTGACAGGTACTTACAGACAAACTTACATACTGACAGGTACTTACAGACAAACATGTACTTACAGACAAACTTACAGACAGACAGGTACTTACAGACAAACATGTACTTACAGACAAACTTACAGACTGCCAGGTACTTAGTACTTACAGACAAACATGTACTTACAGACAAACTTACAGACTGACAGGTACTTACAGACAAACTTACTGACTGTCAGGTACTTACAGACAAACTAATAGACTGACAGGTACTGACAGGTAGACTTACAGACTGACAGGTACTGACAAACTTACAGATACATTCAGACAAACTTACAGATAGACTGACGTACAGTCTGCGTCTGTGACTAATCGTGCTTTTAGTTTTTACTAAAATCAACAATTATTCCAGGTATCAGGCGAAGCAAGTCCAAGAAGAAATGAACATTGGAACCCCTTCCTAATATTCCATGTTCATGTTGGACTTTATTGCTGTTATTGTTACGACCAAGTTTCTTCCTCCCAATTACGATACCTATATATTGCAGAGGAAATGATTTGCAGAGGAAATGATTTGTGTATGTGTTTTGTGTGTGTCCCCTCCTCTCAGTTTATTTATCGATTTGTTTATTATTATATCTTACTTAATTGACGAGTTTTCTTCCTCCGGCCCTGCTGTCCGTAGCATAAACATGAAGGAGAGGGTCCTTCTTTTCCTCCCCTGGCCTCTTCCTATATCCATTAGATTCAGACAAGATGTGTACTATTTTAGCAACTAATTAATTAATTACTAGTTTTTAGAGATTAGATGTCAGCAGCAATTCCGCGAGATGTGTGGTCACCTAAATCAGAGAAGAACCGATTAATGGAACTACTTGCTAAGCAAAATGAGGTAATTTAATTGCCTGATTAAATGTTGTTAATTGCTAGTTAATTGGCCTCCAAAACCCTTTTTTCTGATTTTTGATCTCAATTTCCCTTATATTTTCAGAAACCAAAGAGAGCGTCAAAGAGAAAAATTCCACCAGCAAAAACACCCAAAGACCCATCCCCTAAAGAACCAGTTTCTAAAGCATCAGTCCCCAAAGCAACATCAGGTAATTGATTAATTTAAACAATTAATTAGTGCAACAATTTGGTCTGGACTTTGAACAAAGTTCATACCCACTTTAGTTTGGTTATTGGTTAATTTATGTCTATAAAATGAAGTATTTACTAGTCATGTGGTGAAACGGATGTCGGATGTGCTCATGGGGCAAGTGATTGTTATTTCACTGTCATTGCAGGGAACATGTTGCTGTTTTCCGTTTCTTAGTTTCGCTTTTCATGGTCGTATTGATATAATTAATTAATCCCTTAATGAATCAATCGGTGTAATTATTTTATAATGTGCCGGTGGTTCGCATTAGTGTTCAAGTTGTCAATAAGTGAGTCTTCAGATTACAATTTCAATATTTACAATTTCAATATTTACAAACAACTCACTACCCTCCCAGGCATCCGTGATCGTCAATTTGTTAACCCCCTATCTTTCCTCCCAGAAGTGGTAAACCAGACGCAGTCAGTAGTTGCAGCACCAAGAAGGAAGTCTCCAAGGGTTGTACAACAGAAGGTAGTTTTATCGAGCGATGACAGCGAGCCTGAACTACTTCCCATGCCATCAAAAAAGGTATTGTTTTGGGTTGGTTTTGGTAATTGGTTTTGGCTACTTTTCAGTTTGGTGCCGTTTCCGTCTGGTTTTTGGATTTTGGTTTGGTTTAGATTTGGTTTGCAAACCAAAAGTTTAGGTTTCTACCTATAAAAAAAATTTTAAAACTCAAATAATGGCACTGAAGTTCCGATCATTTCAGCACACATCCACAGTACTGTCAAGTCGTGAAAACTTCCTTACCCCGCAGCCTGAAAAACGGAAAAGAACTGCCACTGTCAAGAAGAAGCCTGTGGTAAAGCAAGAGGATGAGAAGGAGGGTGAGGACGATACGACGTAGGTTTGAATTTTGAAAACTTGAATTCATGTCACAATAATGAAAGATGGCTAATTAAAACTTTATTTGTGGCCATGATCCAAATCACAGCGCCAACGTTTTGGAACTACATTTCAGTACATAATATCAAGCAGATATAATAGTCAAATTTTTTAACCAAGGGACAGGGGGGTCTTTTTGACCTTATTTGGTTCCAGTCTATAACGGGGAGGGGTTTACAACTCAGATCAAACATACCGTAGAGTAAGTAGAAGTGTGGTCTGGGGGCTAAACTGTCTATCATGTTCCTCGAACCGTTTCAACAGATCACCCTCTGTATAGAACGGGATTACCAGGTACCTTTGGGAATTTGGGATTATTGCGAGGTATGTGGTACTTTCTTACCAGACACCTTTGGGGGGAGGGGTGATGTTTTATAGTGGTCTACATTACCAGGTACCTTTTGAAATTGTGTATCAATGTGAGGAATGGTTCAATCTCTCCAAATTTTGTTTTCTACAATTACCTGTATTTCGTGCCACCCTGCTCGTGGATCCCAAACCCTGACATGGTGGGGATGCCCAAATATGGCAACTTCCGATCTTTCTCCCACCTAGCAACCACATCTGTTTTACCCACACGCTGGTAAAAGTGCATCTCACTGAACAAGGGACCGTTATCTTGGGGCTCCTGTGGGAGAAACACGTTACAATGTAGGGCTCCTGTGGGGGGGGGGACAAGTTATAATTTAGGGGCACCTGTGAAGAAACAACAAGGATTTATAATGGGGTTATTTTGGAAACAACATGTCCAGAATCTACAACATGTTCCTCTGTCTCTCAAATTTAACTACACGTAGCAATTATTGCTACGTATTATACCCAAAGGAAAGAATTCTGGCTAAACTATGACAGTTTCCAACAAATTACTTACCACTTTCATGACGGATTTGGTTTTCTTTGCATCACTTGCTACGTAAATGTAACCGAAGCCACCTGTACCAAGCATCTTCTCCAATGTAAATCTGTATAGGGTTTAATTGAAACCCTTGCACGGTGAGAGGGGGTCGAGGCAATGGTTTAGGGGGTATATAGGGACTCCGGTTTGTTAGTGGGAGAGGGAAGAAGATGGAACCTTGGTACAAAAACAAGTTTTAGCTTAATAAAACAACGATATTTTAACTTACGATGTTTTTTGTGTAGGATTGACTATGGCTGTATTCAGAGGTAGTGGTGGTTTTAGTCCGGCCTTGGTCGCCATTTTACCGCCCTTCTTTCCAACAGCCTTCTTTGCCTGTATGGAGAATGCGGGGAGTCAGAAAATGTGGGGGTCGTGGGAAGGGTGGGTCCAATGAGGAGATTTAGTAAATCTGGGTCATCTCTCATGTCACTTAGATCTAAGAATATTCATTTACTCATAAAATCAGGAAG
Source organism: Pleurobrachia bachei (assembly GCA_000695325.1). Classification (NCBI taxonomy): domain Eukaryota; kingdom Metazoa; phylum Ctenophora; class Tentaculata; order Cydippida; family Pleurobrachiidae; genus Pleurobrachia; species Pleurobrachia bachei. The sequence continues at coordinate 11,759 of AVPN01002067.1, read as the reverse complement.
ATGAAAATGTTTGCTGTATCAGATAATATGTATCTACAAGGAGGTTTTCACCTTAGCAGCAAGAGGGGGATCAGGATCTGCAACTTTTTTAGATGGTTTCCTTTTTGCAGCTGGAGATCGTTTTCTTCGCTTATCACTCGGTTTTCTATCTTCTCTGTGGAATACAATAATTGTTATGAACAGTAGCAAACAACTCAGAAACTATCGGCATAAAAAAGTTTGGGCAATATATTGTCAAATTTTTTAACCAAGGGACAGGGGGGTCTTTTTGACCTTATTTCAAACGCGCATATCTCCGGTTCCTGATAAGATAAAGACTTGAAATTTGGAGGTTAGGAAGATCATGCCAATGTCTACATAACTTCCAAATTTCAAGTCTCTACCTTATCAGGAACCGGGGATATGCGCGTTTGAAATAAGGTCAAAAATACCCCCCTGTCCCTTGGTTAAAAAATTTGACAATATATTGCCCAAACTTTTTTATGCCGATAGTTTCTGAGTTGTTTGCTACTGTTCATAACAATTATTGTATTCCACAGAGAAGATAGAAAACCGAGTGATAAGCGAAGAAAACGATCTCCAGCTGCAAAAAGGAAACCATCTAAAAAAGTTGCAGATCCTGATCCCCCTCTTGCTGCTAAGGTGAAAACCTCCTTGTAGATACATATTATCTGATACAGCAAACATTTTCATCTTCCTGATTTTATGAGTAAATGAATATTCTTAGATCTAAGTGACATGAGAGATGACCCAGATTTACTAAATCTCCTCATTGGACCCACCCTTCCCACGACCCCCACATTTTCTGACTCCCCGCATTCTCCATACAGGCAAAGAAGGCTGTTGGAAAGAAGGGCGGTAAAATGGCGACCAAGGCCGGACTAAAACCACCACTACCTCTGAATACAGCCATAGTCAATCCTACACAAAAAACATCGTAAGTTAAAATATCGTTGTTTTATTAAGCTAAAACTTGTTTTTGTACCAAGGTTCCATCTTCTTCCCTCTCCCACTAACAAACCGGAGTCCCTATATACCCCCTAAACCATTGCCTCGACCCCCTCTCACCGTGCAAGGGTTTCAATTAAACCCTATACAGATTTACATTGGAGAAGATGCTTGGTACAGGTGGCTTCGGTTACATTTACGTAGCAAGTGATGCAAAGAAAACCAAATCCGTCATGAAAGTGGTAAGTAATTTGTTGGAAACTGTCATAGTTTAGCCAGAATTCTTTCCTTTGGGTATAATACGTAGCAATAATTGCTACGTGTAGTTAAATTTGAGAGACAGAGGAACATGTTGTAGATTCTGGACATGTTGTTTCCAAAATAACCCCATTATAAATCCTTGTTGTTTCTTCACAGGTGCCCCTAAATTATAACTTGTCCCCCCCCCCACAGGAGCCCTACATTGTAACGTGTTTCTCCCACAGGAGCCCCAAGATAACGGTCCCTTGTTCAGTGAGATGCACTTTTACCAGCGTGTGGGTAAAACAGATGTGGTTGCTAGGTGGGAGAAAGATCGGAAGTTGCCATATTTGGGCATCCCCACCATGTCAGGGTTTGGGATCCACGAGCAGGGTGGCACGAAATACAGGTAATTGTAGAAAACAAAATTTGGAGAGATTGAACCATTCCTCACATTGATACACAATTTCAAAAGGTACCTGGTAATGTAGACCACTATAAAACATCACCCCTCCCCCCAAAGGTGTCTGGTAAGAAAGTACCACATACCTCGCAATAATCCCAAATTCCCAAAGGTACCTGGTAATCCCGTTCTATACAGAGGGTGATCTGTTGAAACGGTTCGAGGAACATGATAGACAGTTTAGCCCCCAGACCACACTTCTACTTACTCTACGGTATGTTTGATCTGAGTTGTAAACCCCTCCCCGTTATAGACTGGAACCAACAATAGAACCAACAATACCTAGAAAGAATAATGTCAAATTCAATGATTACCAAATCACCTGCATCCCTGGCCAAATTTTGGATCTTCTCTAAAAAGTGCTTGATTTCCCCCTCCCTCATGATTTTCAAAACCCTCTAAAACCCTCTCTCCCCTCTGCACAGGATGCTAGAAGCACTGGAATTCCTTCACGATCACGAGTATGTCCATGCAGATGTCAAAAGTGCCAATATCCTACTTGATGGAAAGAGAGTCTTTCTGGCAGACTTTGGGCTCGCGCGGAAGTACACCTTGAACGGTAAGATATGGTTGGGGGGGAGGTGGGGTGGGGTGGGGAGGGTGGAACCAGTTTCCAAAACATCAGCCCCCAAATCAACACCAGGTAAAAATTTCAAATTGATTTAGATGATTAATTAACTAAACATTTTGGTCTGGACTTCAAATTTCAAACTCACTTTAGTTTGGTTATTGGTTAATTTCTGTCTATCATAAAATGAAGTATTTACTAGTCATGTGGTGAAACGGATGTCGGATGTGCACATGGGGCAGTGATTGTCATTTCACTGTCATTGTAGGGAACATGTTGCTGTTTTCCGTTTCGTAGTTTTGCTTTTCATGACCATTGATATAATTAATTAATCCCTTAATGAATCAATCGGTGTAATTATTTTATAATGTGCCGGTGGTTCGCATTAGTGTTCAAGTTATCAATAAGTGAGTCTTGATGAAGCCTAATCTCCTCTGGTATATTCAGATGTTACCAAGCAGCTCACTATCCTCCCAAAAAACCGTCCATTATTGATCTGTTACCCCCTACCTTTCCTCCCAAATCCGTGCGTTGTTATTTCGTTACCCCCTACCTTTCCTCCTCACAGAAGTGGTAAACCAGACGCAATCAGTAGTTGCACCCCGGAGAAAGTCTCCCCGGGTTGTACAACAGAAGGTAGTGCTTTCCAGTGATGATAGCGAGCCTGAACTCCTTCCCATGCCATCAAAAAAGGTATTGGTATTTGGGTTGGTTTTGGTAATTGGTTTTTATTTATTTGGCTACTTTTCAGTTTGGTGCCGTTTCTGTCTGGTTTTGGTTTAGATTTGGTTTGCAAACCAAAAGTTTAGGTTTCTACCTATAAACAAAATTTTAAAACTCAAATGATGGCACTGAAGTTCCGATCATTTCAGCACATAGCCCACCACGGTACATCCTCAGTACTTTCAAGTCGTGAAAACATCGTAACCTCCCCGCAGCCTGAAAAACGGAAAAGAACCACCACTGTCAAGAAGAAGACGGTGGTAAAGAAGGAAGAGAAGGAGGAGGAAGATGATACAACGTAGGTTTGAAAACTTGAATCAATGACATAATGATGAAAGATAACTAATGTTTTGGCACTATATACTTCAGTTATATCAAGCAAATATATGAATATTGCCCGAACTTTTTCATACCGAGAGTTTCTGAACTGCTATAGCATTATCAAAAAACCGTTCATAACAGTTTCATTCCACAGAGAAGATACAAAACCGAGTGATAAGAGGAGAAAAAGATCTCCAGCTGTAAAAAGGAAACCATCTAAAAAAGTTGCAGATCCCGATCCCCCTCCCGCTCCTGCTGCTAAGGTGAAAATGTCCCTGCAGAACCTATCTAATTTGGACTCCTCCTCCTTGCCCCCCCCCCCCCACTTTGTCTGACTCCCATCATTCTCCAGGCAAAGAAGGCTCCTGTAAAGAAGGGTGGTAAAATGGCGACCAAGGCCGGCCTAAAACCACCTCTACCTCTAAATACAGCAATCGTAAATCCCACACAGAAAACCTCGTACGTTAAAGTATCACTGTTTTATTAAGAAACAAGTAAATTTTGTTTGTTTCTCACTCCCTCTCCTCCCCGTACCCATTTACATTCCGCCCACCCTGAATACCCCGGACCCCCTAAACCATAAACCATTGCTCGACCCCCTCTCACACAAGGGTTTGAACTTAACCTATACAGATTTACATTGGAGAAGATGCTTGGTACAGGTGGCTTTGGTTACATTTATGTAGCAAGTGATGCAAAGAAAACCAAATCTGTAATGAAAGTGGTAAGTGTGAACAGTGGTTAAACTCTAATTTGTTGACACTGTCATGATGATTATTATTGAATCCTGTCATAGGTCAGCCGGGTCAGCCGAGAAAGAGGAACATTGAGCAATGGTGTTGATTTGAGAGATGTTGCGCGTTGTTTCCGAAATAATCCCATTGTTACTCCTTGTTTTCCCTACAGGAGCCCCAAGATAACGGTCCATTGTTCAGCGAGATGCACTTCTATCAGCGGGTAGGTAAAACAGATGTGGTTGCTAGGTGGGAGAAGGATCGGAAACTTCCATATTTGGGCATCCCGACTATGTCAGGGTTTGGGATCCACGAGCAGGGTGGCGTGAAGTACAGGTAATTGTAGGAAACAAAATTTGGGGAGATTGAACCATTCCTCGCATTGATACACAATTTCAAAAGGTACCTGGTAATGTAGACCACCAACTAACATGACCCACCTCCCACAAAGGTACCTGGTAATACCGTTCTACACGGAAGGAGATCTGCTGAAACGGTTCGAGGAACAGGACAGACAGTTTAGCCCCCAGACAACACTTCTACTTACTATACGGTATGCTAGATCTGGGTTGTAGTCAGAAAATATCATTCAGAATCCGCAATAGTATTGTGAAACGATAACCAAATCATCTGCACCCGAACTGTAACTCTACTCTGAAAAGTGCCTGATTTCCCCCTCCCTAACTTTTGCAAAACCATCTAAACCCCCCCCCCCACACAGGATGTTAGAAGCGCTTGAATTCCTTCACGACCACGAGTACGTCCATGCAGACGTTAAGAGTGCCAATATCCTCCTTGATGGAAAACGGGTCTTTCTGGCAGACTTTGGGCTTGCGCGGAAGTACACAGTGAATGGTGAGATATGGTTGTTGTTGGGTTTGTCGAGTGGGTGGGGACTGGGGTTTCTGTCAGCGGGTGGGGTTTGATTTTGTTAGTGAATGGTGAGATATATTGTTACTGGGTGAGGGTGGGGTGAATGGTGAGATGTATTGTTATTGGGTGGGGGGAGTATACAGTGAATGGTGAGATATATTGTTACTGAGGGGGGATGGGGACTAGGGTGGGGCTTAGAAGTATACTTTGAATGGTGAGATATTGTTACTGGGTGGGGTGTGCCGTGTGGTAGGTGGGATGGGTAGTTGAACCCTTACATATCTGAGTTATGAAAATAGAATAATACATGGTAGGTGAAAATGAAAATGAACAGGGTGTCAGTGCAGTGCAGTAGTCAGTTGCTGTATCAATAATCGTCACTATACAATATAATATTGCAATACCTGATATCGAATGCATTACAGTCACCGAAGCCTCTGCCACTAACACATGACAACTCTTAGATGCACCACTGCTCCAAACTTCTGTCCCCGTCTTGCTCTCCACTCTAATTGTAGTTCCTTGTGCACCGTTACAGGGAAATGTGTAGGTTTGACCCTCCACAGTGAGGTCTTCAGTCCTTCAGAATAGAGGAATCGTTTTTCACGTTTTGGCTCCCACTAGCAAGGCAAAGTATAAACAATTAAACACCATTTTACCTCAGTTCCACAGTACCACACTGATATTTTGTTCCCTTCTTGTTTACCAAATATATCCTGGCGTCTGTCATCAGCTTCCCTACATTCACAACATTCTGTGCATTCGATTGCATTTCAGAATTATACAGCACCTGATAAGAAAAATTGGATTATACTCTGGGTTGTTAACATCATAATTCATATATAGGGCCCCATATAATATGGCTGTTTGACCATGCCGACCCGATTTTAGCGCAACGTCCGCGTCCCGAGAGAATCAAAAGGGGTCTGGCGGCATCAGACAGATTTAGGCCACAACTCACCAGGGATATAGATTGTACGATCAGATCAATTGACTCTGAGAATTCCAGCTCCAACCAAGATGCGTCATCAGAATAACTTGCTTCAGTGTATGTCGATTTGTCGTTATCAATAGCCAGGGATGCAGGGAAGACACCGTTATTGTATAAACTGCTTATTTTCGCTGAGTAGGGTCTAACCACTGCTGTACTTCGGCCTGTGAACGTGGTGTGGTTAAGATCAGTTTCACTTTTGATTTGAAGCAGAACCATATTCTGACGTATTATAAATTTGGCCACCTTATCAAATACCTTGCCTGGCTAGACCGTGTTTCGAATTCAAATGCCAACATCTATCCAAAACCATTGCATTCCTACTAAATTCTTACTGTGATTGAGCAGCTTGGTGTGAGACCAAGTCTCGACCATTAGGACTCGGGGTGTAGACTCCCATTTTATGTATTGGCCTCCTGTCTGATTACATTGTAGAGTGTAGGTTTGTGATTCAACGGTTGAGAAATCAGATCGTAGATCTGTCAGCGTGTCACACTGTCCTACCTGCGGGATATCGGTTTAATCTAGATAATAATCAACTTTGAATTTATCAAATCAAAAACCAACTAAATGCTTAGAATCTAGGCATTTAGGTTTTGGATTTGATAAACCTATGCCCTAGATCTGGACTCTGCAGTATATCAAGACTGTTGTAGCGAATGTATGTTATAAATGTCTTACCTTTTCCTTATTTGAATCCAGAATGTATGGTATCGCCTCATTCATCCACATCACATACTCTTGCCTCGTAACCGGCTGAGTCTCAGTGTTTAGTAGTATCACAGTGGTAGTCTGGAACTCGACCACTGTACCGTAGTTTAGAAGCATCCAGCTAGGGTCGCCGTTGGAAGTTTCCCCGTATAATTTCAAGCTGTTGTCAACAGCTATAATCAGGGGGGGGGATAGAGTCAGTAGAACAATTTCATGTTATCGCTGTAAGATCTATTCGCAGATATTTATGAATATAACCGTCCAACTTCGATTTATCGGAAGGATAAATTTCCCCCAATTTGTAATATAATTTTCATTTAACCCTCTGATCCCACAATTTAATGCCGGTATTATCTAGGTTAGCCTCTACTGTTTAACAAAACTTACCATGTTTAGGGAACCAGCTAGAGTGAATTTACTCGTTTCAACTGTCAGTGGGATGTGTCTCGTCACGTGACCTAAAGTAGTTCAGCTGATAGTAGATGTTTCAATTTGAAGTAAAGTAATTCCTGTTGTAGATGTTTAAATTTGAAGTAAAGTAGTTCCTGTTGTAGATGTTTAAATTTGAAGTAAAGTAGGTTTTGTTCTTGAACTAGAATGACACAAAAAATGAGTCTTTCACGTGGGAACAATGATCGGTTATAAACTCAGAGTAGGATCATCTAACTATACATTTACGAATAACTCACCTTGTGTGTCACAGCTGTGTAGATTTACAACGAGAGAGAGTAGAAACCATATGATTAGTCTCATAACTGTAGATCAGGGAAGACAATTTTTATTAATTTATCAAGTAATCAAAAGCTGTAACAAAATTCATCATGTACGATTTATACTGAGCAAAATCTAAAAATATTGTGGAAATATTGTGGCCAAAGCATTTAAAATCTGTAGAAACAATATGATAGGCACACTGAATGAATGACCTTCCCATCATAGAGCTAAGCTATTATAACGGCCTATAAAAAGAGAGAGACACAGAGAGAGGGACGTTTCAATCCCTAATTACCTCGGTTCAAGATAGTACACGTGTCTGTCTATGTTAGTCCGTTAAAAAAGGTTATATAAAAAGGAAAAACTAGAGAGCTAAGTGGGGATAGTACATAGTTTAAAGACACTCATTTAGACGCTCCCTGGACTACTATCTCCCTCTCTCTCTCTGCATCAGATCATATCTTCCCGTTCCCTCTCTACACTTATATAAGTGTTCCATAGAACACGTTTATGGAGACGCTAAATGGAGCTGCTTATCCCAGGATAGTAACTGACATGTGATCTTATCTGTCTGCTAAGTGGTCGCCTAGAGCTTAACTATACGACCAAGTATCTATCTCTCTACGAAGTATCTCTATCTCTCTGTCAGTCCGGTAATTGGAGGTCTTAGTTGGACAATGGACATCCATAGATGGGTACAGTTACACACGGCAGTGTTTTCTAAATGAGGAGAAATAATGTTACACTAGGGAGAGTACGATTCAAAGAAAGATGTTGATTATTTAGCAAATTATATGTTATGTCCTACACAGGACACAGGACAACCAATTTACATTTGTAAATGAGGGAGACATGGTGTAGTGAGAGGTGTGTTTAGGGTAGTCCCAAAGCTAAATAAGCCAACCCCGCTAAATAAGCCAACCCCGCTAAATAAGCCAACCCCGCCCTATTTCAGGAATCAGTGATTCCTGAAATAGGAGATTGATCCGCCCCTAACTGTTACCTAATGATATGACTGGAAACTGATTAAATCACTGTCAATAATTATGAATCCATAATTCAATAATCTCTCCAGGTGTACACAAGGTATACAAAGAGGAGCCAGGTAAAGCCCATGATGGAACTAAAGAGTACACCAGTGTGGACGCACACCGAGGTAAGAGACGTAGTATTACAATCGGGTGGGGTGGCAAGGGGTGGAGGTAAGAGGTAATAGAGGTAAGATAGGGCAGAGGTAAGAGGGGCAACAGGGGTGGAGGTAAAAGGGGCAAAGTAGAGTGGCGCGGACGGGCGGCAGTTGTCATATGGGTTTAGGCAATGACTTGGGATAATTTCAAAGGGGGTAAGAAGGAACTGTTAGAGAGGGGAGACGATAAGCTGCTCCTTAGTCCAACTATGCAAACTAACCGTTTATATTGATATTAAACTAAACAGCCAGTATGAATAAATGAAACCCCGTTAATTTATTATCACCGGCCTCACTGATATATTGTTCCTCCTCCTCATTGATCCTGATTGTTCCTCAGGTGTCCAACCTGCTAGACGAGGTGACCTACAAATACTTGGTTACTGCGCTGTTGAATGGCTTGGTGGGGCGTTACCTTGGCTGTCTATTGGAACACTAAATGGGATACGGAGTGAAAAGATAAAGTAAGTGTTGGCCGTAGTTTTATGATTTCACATTTGAAATTAGTGAATTAATACACTATATGGGTACTGGGTAGAGAACCATTCCCTTTGTCGAAATAGTGCAACCGAAATAGAGAGTAGCAGGTCATTTATATTCTAGCACACATATTGTTTTTCTTTCTAGTAGGAGCGCTTAGATGATTGGAGATGAAATGGAGGAGCTATGGGAATGCGCAAAAAGGGAGGCACGCGATTTTTGACGGCAAATGATCTAAGCGCTCCTACTACTCCTGCAAAGAGAGCCTATTGTTGAATCGATGTTGTATTTCAGGTATGAGAAGGATTGTAAAAAGTTATTGAAGACGGCTATCGGAGGATCTCTCACCTCAAAACCTGAGAAAGGTAAAATTATACCCATTCACCCGGGCAGGGAAAAAATACACTCATTTTTCTTGCACTCTTTATACTAATCCTCGTTCAGTCGTTCGTTTTCCCATTTGTTACTGAGCATCACGTTCCGAGAAGAGAGCATAGAATATGTGTAGAATTGTAACCCCAATAACGAGAACTTTCTTTCCACAGCGTTGCTAAGCTTCCTTGACCAAAGTTTTGGACTCTCGTACGACACTAAACCACCCTACTCCAACCTCTACAAAACTCTAAGGGATGGCCTCTCTAGTGCAGATAAAGGATTTGTGACTTGGAATTAGATAAACTGTTTAATTTGGGCTTGCTCCGAGTGACAATAATATGAGAGTCAATAATATAGAGTCAGCCAAAAAAGGACATTTTTAAAGTAAACATGCCAATTATTTTAACCGAAATATGTATTAATATCTCACTTTTTATTTATTATTTCTACCCCTTGTTAATTTTTACTGCTCCTTGTCCAATAAAATCGCCTGTTTTTACTTTGTTTGTTCATTGGTAGAGAGAGGGTGAGAACATGTCAAGGGTATATCGATACGGGCTATCGAATCCAACTACACTCGGACGAAAGAATCCAGGTCCCGATGACACCGTGTCATTGACAGATTAGGTTGGTGACGACAGGGCCCTGTCACCTTTGTGTATTATTTATCCCAGCTCCCTTTTGTATATTCAATAACCGCGCGAAATCAAGTGTGCTTTCTTCACAGTGAAGTTTTCGCGCGCGACACGCATATGTTGGGAGTTCATAGATTTCAAGCGTGTGAGTGTGTGTGACTTGTTTGAAGTGAAGTGGTGAGACGTGACAACTGACAAGACTCAACTTTTGGTTGTATCATGACTCAACTGTTGAGAAATGAGTCAACCAAAAGAGGCTCAACTTTTGAGTTGTGTTCTTCACTTTTGAGATAATTATTTTGTTCACTTTTTAAAATCAAGCAAATTGATACAACGTTGGTTTATGGTCATCAAAAAGGGGGTAAAATAAAGGGGTGACAAATATAATAATTAGTGAGAATTACACAGGTCTCTGACGGATCACTTTTTCGGTCGATCTCTTCAGAATTCTCAAAGAGTGTGATTGAACACTTTTCCAGATTTTAAAAACCTGACGGACATATTTTGGCACAGATCTCCTGTTGACGCATCTCACTGCACTTTTCTAAAACAAATAATACTCACAAAAATATTTTCTTGAAAAAAAGAACAAAACAATTTTCTTGATGATATTTATACTGTAACATACGCATAAGATTACAGCTGTGTGCGTGAAAAAAAAACCCTTTTAAAAAGGCTTAAAACAAATCAAAAACCCCTTTTTAAAAAAGGTTGAAGGACATTGTCTAAATAATTTAGTCCAAAAACCAATCCCCAGCCCAATTATAGCCCATTGTATGATAATGTCAAAACATGTTCATATTTAGAAACAAAAATATGATCTGAGGAAATTATGTACGTAGAAAGAGAAGTAAGATAATATGTTATATTATAACACATTAATTATGTAGTTTGTCTACCCATATAAAACATATCTAAATAAGTACCTCCTAAATACTAAATTAGGGTCCCCGCGGTGGTAATTCCCTGAATAAAGTTACTCGACCCTATCAATAAAGTTACTAAATTGAGGTGTCCACCCTCAAAACAACTGTGATACCTCTCACAATAAAGTTACTAAATAACCTCTCAAAATACTAAATGGGTACTAAATTGGTGTCCCAACAACAGATACACTCTGACAGTCTGATTCCCCTTCTTCTTCAATCATATCAAGTGCATTAGGAGTGAACTTGGGGGCAACTTTGGGGTTGTAGGTTTTCAATAACTCCTCGTCCAGGTAGAACTCCTCTGCTTGGAGCCTGGTTCGTTCCTGCAAATTGGGGGGGGGGTGGGGGGGGGGATAAGTTTAGTATTAATTGGAGCCTTGTTCGCTCCTGCAAGGTGGGGGAGGGGGAGTTAGTGATTGGATTTTCGTTCACAAGGGAGATGCCGGAAGCCGGTAGTAAATTAGTTTCAGAGGGTTCGCTTCAGATGCTAACTACAAGAGACGAGAGCTAGATTGGTTAATTAAACTAACATTTCATTACTGACTAATAATTAATTAACTCACAATTAAACTCACAGCAGCTTTGATTTGCCTCCTTTGCCATAGGTAATACCCCAGGAAGATCAGAGTAACAAAGATCACGATTAGACCGACAATAATAGCGATAAGGAGCTGGTTACTTGGTCGGGGGTAACCAAGGTGCCTGAAATTGAAAACGGGGTTAAAACTGGAGTTCTGTAATGCTGTCAAGAAACGGAAACAATAGTATTTAGGAGCGGCCCAGAAACCAGTAAAATGTAGATCAAAATTAATTTTGAGGGCAAAAAACTAAAAAACGTCTAAACTCACGTGATTTCCTCGTTATTGTT
>AVPN01002066.1:0-10099 GCA_000695325.1 Pleurobrachia bachei | reverse complement strand
GTAACCGTTAGAGATACGACTTTTTGTCCCGAGTAAGACCCCCCATAAATCGACCATTCCACGTCTAATATGACCGGTTTTAAGTCTCAACGACTTTCCAATCATTTGATATCGCTATTATTAGAAATAACGAATAATTAATGACTAATTATTGAATAATTAATGAACGATGGCGCTTTCGAAGTTCTCACATAGCCTATACCATGCCAAATGATGTACGGAACCACTGTTCCAAACGGCAAGTCTCTACTATTTGTGGTTTAGGAGAACACTCAATCTCCTCCCGTCCGGTCCGGTCCGGTCCCGTCCCGTCCCCTCCCATACATTTTTGCATTTTGGGACCCCTCTGGCAAATTTTTACCTGATATCCGATGGTTTTGAAAATTTGTATGCCTCTTCTCCTATTTGAGGGCCCTCAGAGTACAAAATTTCAGCCTTCTAATTCATCTGGAACATGCTTTTTTAAAGCATCAAAAACCCCGAAATCTGCAATCGTATATAATAGCACTGGCAGGTTTTCAAGCGCTTGTGTGTAGAAGTGTTGCGTGTGCTCTCTCTTTTGTTTTTTGAGTTAGAGGGTATTTCTAAGGTGGGGGCTCTGCCCCCACACCCCCGTTGAAGGTGGGGGCTGCGCCCCCACACCCCCCTTTTGGGCCCGGGGCACTTGCCAGTGCTATGATAGATTTAGGGTAACAACCGCCCTCAGAACACTTTACTATATATGTGTGAGCAATGTGTGGGTTGATGTTTGTTTTGTGGGAGTGCTTACTGCGCCTACAATAGCGACACTGTGTTTTGTTGCGTGTTCTTTGTAATCTATAGCTGAATTCTAGGATCAGTATGATTGTCTTTTGTCTGAGAATAAATTCTTACAAATTGTTTACCTCGATAAACTGTGTTGGCATGGAATGAGATATTAACCGGATCAGTAGCAGTATTAAAATTAAATCGTTTAATTAACTCCTGTTCCTTAATAACCTTGTAAGTATAGGTAGCAGCATATACATACACGGCATGAAATTACAAACAACTTATATGGAAGCTAATTCGAATTGCACAAATTATATAGCAGTTCGTGCACTATGTAGAGATGTACTAGCATTGCGGTCACTAAGCTAAAGTTCCAAAAATATCGACTTCAAAATTCTGAAGTTCAAATTAAAGTGAAGATCAGATAAAAAAATAGGGCGTGTAGAAGTAGTATTTTAGAGGGCATATTGCCGCATACTCTGCACACTACTCAACAGAAGTTGGCAAACCAAATCACCAATCTCATTCCCGAGAGGAGAGGAGCAATGGATAAGTGTACATGGGAGAGAGAGAGAGTTGGAGAGTAAGTTGAAGTAGTAATAAGAGAGGAACTGGGGGCAGATGAAAAATTAAGAAAAGAGGGAGGCTAAATATATAATGTAGGGAGTTCTCTAACAGGTGCAAGTTGCTATGCCATGACCAGCTGCAGGTGTATCCTTTACTAAAGACAGAGAACCCTGAAGTTTGTATGGAATTTTGAATTGTTTACTGGGCTAATAGGATAGGATTATTAATTCGATCGGTAACCACAAAAACCTTCTCACACCGTAGCTCTTGCTGCTTGTTTGTGTTTGATCTCTCACTGACTCATTATTATTTATTAAGACCAATTAAAGCAACTTAGCAACGTGCTAAAATGGTATCTTTCAATCTGATCTATGTCTCTCTCCATCCCTCTCCCACGACCCACCCCTCGATCCTATCCCATGAGAGGTCTTCTATAATAATTATAGGCGTGTGCAAGATCAAACAAGATAGACAACAAGACGTGGTAACAACTTAAATTCTACATGTAAATTGTAAATTAGAGCTCACTAGTCACTGGAATAAGCGAGATAACGTACGTGAACAAGGAAATAAGAAAACAGGAAGGCAAGATAGAGAAATTGTATGTGAGAGAGAGAGAGATAGATAGAGAGAGAGAGAGAGAGAGAGAGAGAGAGAGAGAGAGAGATACAGGATAAGAAGTTTACATCCCATTAGTGGTCCAGGAAGCGTCCAGCGGCAAAATCTGGCGAAGAAGCGAGCACACGACTTCGCTAAATCTTCCCAACATTAGTAGAGGCCATGTTTTACAGGCCATGTGTTGAACTAGAGACGGCGTGCATGTGGTAAATACTAAATAAAGTGGTCATCAAGATTCAAGTGGTACTTTAGCAGTTAGGCAAGAAGTGATATGCAAATTATGCAGTGTTGAATCATTTTGAAACGTTTCTGTTGCAGGATTTGTACGGATGAATTTCCGAGGTAGGGTACTGGGTACAATTGGCCGGGCAATGAGTGCTTTTTCACATGCGAGTAATAGCATTCACTGGAAATATGCAACGTTAATGAGGGGATCATTTAGCAAAATAAGAAATATAGAACCGATGCAAAATAGAGGGATGCATTTACGTGATCTTTCTGTGGCTTTCGTCCGCGTCGGCATTGTAAATGGTTGTAAATAAAAGTCCAATGTTGAGAGAGAATGAAGAAAACCAGAATTAGAGAGATATATAGAGAGATGGAATAGTAGAGAGAGATGGGAGGGAGGGAGGGAGAGAGATAAAAGAGCTTGAAAGATAATCACTCTTTGATGGACAATCAATAAGGAGCCACAATAAAGAAACAGCAGGATAAAATAACTGATCTTGTAGACAGGTTAAGGAACCAGACAGAAATGGATACAGGCGCCATGCAGCAGATTTAATAGCCTCCCCTAATCGGACAATTTCTGACTGATGCACTAGGATGATCTGTAAGAGATGAAGCCTAGAGAAGAATAACAGAGGAACTCTCAACAGAGAGAGAGAGGGAGACTCTTGCCCTGTAGACATTCAGGGCCGTAGACAAAATTTACCAGTAGGATATTATGATAACTGCAGTGATTATTAGTTAACGATGGGTATTGGGTAGAGAGGAGGGAGAGGCTGTGAGTGAGACAGACACAGACAGACACAAAAAAGATAGACATACTAGAGGAAGACAGAGAGAAAAAGATGCGGATAAAAGATAGATATTAGATACATTTTCATAACGAGCACCCATAGCAACTACAGTCATCAGAATCACTCTCTCGTGCGGGGCGGGACATTTAGAGTCCTATGGAGTGAGATAATAGATGCATGCATATGGTGAGATCTGATGGACACAAAGAGATGGTGAGAGGAAGGTACCTTTGTAGATCAGAGAGAGAGAGAGAGAGAGAGAGAGAGATGAGGGTTCATGAAGATTCATGAAATTTGTTTCTAACATGAATTGATCGGCACTCGGTAGGTAGTGAATACATCTGCTTCCCCTCGGAAGCACCCTCGGAGCGTGCGATCTGTAGGCAGAACCTGGCAATCATATGGACGTATCAAGAATTCTGTACCGCGGTAGTACATACATAGTAATTGGTCCCCTGGGCCTGAAAAGGGCCTAAAAGCATCCAGCAAGAGGTTGAACCTTGAATAAAGCTAAGAATTAAGAAGTTAGAAGATATAAGAATTATGTGTGAGGGAGTGAGAGGGAGAGGGAGAAAGAGAGAGAGAGGGAGAGAACCTTCAATTAACAAGCACTGCATCATTGCGAGAACTTTCACCATCCCCTTCCCCCGAGACACGGGAAATGGAGACATGAGGGAGAGTGATTGAGTAAAGCACTTGAGTAACAAGCTTTGATCATACCCTACTTAATGCTCAACATGACCTCTCCATTACTCTTTCCTTTACATTATGATTTATGATCTCTCTGTCTTTCCTCTCTGAACTAAAAGTCACCGGTTATTTATCGGAATAATAATACTCATCATAATAAGTCTAAATAATAACATGAGATAGGTGATCGATCCACATTTTCAATCAGTATGACGTCATGTGAAATGTGATTTGGGTATTATTTTCTGCCGCGGCCGGATTATATCCATCACTCCGTCATATATGAAAGACCCCCCCTCCCCCGGCCGCCTCTCACAGAATAGCACTGTTTGCATACCGATATTATTCTGATCATGCGTGGTTAACAATCATTAACTAAACACGTGTGGACAATCGTTGTATCCCTTTCCCCGTGCAAGTGGGTTCTCAAAGTCAAATATTATCGTGGCAAGCTCTTAAAATGTTCTAGTACCATGTAAAACTTTCTAACACCATATCATACAAAATCTTATCGTGCTCTAAAAACATCACTTTCTATCACTCTTGTGAAAATGAAAGTTGGGCAGAAGCAGGCTCAATAAGATCACGTGACCTGATCACGTGACTTGTACACCATCATCATTGCATGTATGTAGCCATTAGCTATTTCCGTGTAGAGAGATGCTGTCTGCGCAGTGAGTGTGTTGATACAACCAAGTATACATTAGCAGCATAACAGTAACATATCCTATCTTTCTCTAACTCCTAATATTTGTGTCTCTCTCCCTTCTCGTGCACTCTTTCTGTTGTTTCCCTTTAATCTGTCTATATTAGTCTGGAATCTCGATGGAGTACAGTTTGCTAGTCGTTCGGTAAGAGAGCTCTCCCTCCCTCTCTTCCTCTCTCTTTCTCCCTCTCTCCCTCCCTCTCTCCCTCCCTCCCTCTCTCTCTCCCTCTCTCTCTCTCCCTCTCTCTCTCTCTCTCTCCGTCTCACCGCATTGGTCGTCCTCTTAGCAGACTGCAAACATTGAAACTGTCTCATACGACATGACTTGTGTGTTGTTGAAGAACATGTCTTTGTATTATAGCTGTCGGTAGAGAAAACAATAAGCCTGTTATAATATTCTTTATTTTGAGCCTATAAACGAAACATATGCAGGTCCTTGCTAATTTTGCTCTATTCCCTAATCCCTTGTACCACGCTGGTTCCCATGTTTGTTTTGCAAATCCTTTTCTTTTTAACTCTCTGTCTCTCTCTCTCTGATCCCTGTCAAGACAATTCTTATCTGACATATCCTTTTAGGAATCTCAAGATGTAAATCCTGAAAGAACTCGCTCGTGCTAGACGCGTGAGTTCTGCAGTAATCCAGTACTTCACCACACTATTGTCAACTCAGTGTACACGTGTGTCAGGAAAAGACTGTGGCTAGTGACATCACAGGGTGAAGTAACACGGAAGTACAGCTCGTGGTAGTCAACCGTGGGACTCGGAAGTAGATTTAGAACTTAGAACCTAGAGCTTCTGGGACGACCAATGTCTGACGACACAATGGTTTTAGAGGATAGCACTACTCAAACGGTAAATAATTTATAAAACTAATAATCTTATTAAACTTTGTTCTAAAAAGTAAAAGGTTCCCTGTTCCATCCTTTTTGAAGCCAAAGCTGCACTGCTTTACTGAAACTAAATCGATCATATTTCAGCAGAGCATAAAGGTACCATGATATTTGATCTAATACTACACAATACTACTAGTACAATCTTCTCTCAGGAATCAACAACATCATCAGTGACTGGACAGACCGCAATCTACCGACCCTACTTGGTGGAACGAGGGGATGGCAGTTACGATTTCCACAACCCCTCCCTTCCCTGTACAACTCCTATCAGACTGACAGTTGTCATAAGTGATGAGGTGAAGGAATCACTTGGGCCCCACCACAAGAGTGGGAACATTAGTTTCACTGTTTCAACCAGTCCTACAGCACCAGATACAACTAGTTCAGATCGTGTTAGGAAGTTCCTGTCATCACACTTCTGACACTCTCTCGACATCCCCAAATACCACTTCTCCACCACACAATTCCTCTCTGGCTCCACTAAGTTTCGACTCAAATACCTCCAGTACGTCCACCCCCGGTAGCTCATTTTACACTCTCTCCTCCGATAGCTCCTCGGCTGATCACCTTAGTATTGAGTTGGCTTTCAGAAGGGTCCATGCTCCGGGCTGTAGACATAGGGAACCAGACATTGCAGAGGGGCAGGAGGTCGATGATTATCCAATAGAGTTCCCAACGGTAGGTCCATGTTACTGTGAGCAGAGAGAACAGTTAGTGGGAGACTGTGATGAAGATATTAGTCCTGGACAAATACAGAGCAGAGACACTGATTCTGAGTGCAGTGATCATGGTAATTTGTCATCTCATGATCCAGAATACTCTATTGGAATGCAGTTGGCGGAATCTTCAGATCACGAAAGTGATTCGGAGGATAAAAGGGAAACCAAAACTACCAACAGACCAGTTTCACCTGTATTCCGTTCTGGAGACCCAGTACGTGATTACGAGACGACACTGAACAACAGCAGTCTGAATCTCAACTGGAACAACATGCTAACCCCGCTATCACCTCTAATTGCTGTATCAGTCCCCAGGGATATATCTCCCTCCCCTCCTTCCATCCACTCTCCTATGGAAGTAAGTGTCAGTAGTCCAGAACGGGAGATAATTCAAAGTGTGACTGGGAGTAGCAGTAGTAGTGAGGACAGTCTTGACGGTCTGATGAGGAAGATGGCGAAGATTGAGACGATTCCCCGATCACCCCCTCCACAATACCATGATAATGATCGCCTTGTCCGGGGTGGAGGCGAAGTTGGCCCGGAACTCAACATCAATGCACTCCTCACACCCCTTGTGTCAAGAGATCTTGCGCCAGTAGTGGTTATAAGGAAACCGACAGGGGACGAGGCCAGTGATTCAGATGCTAACACATCACCAGAATCGGATGGTGACATTGATTTCCGACTCTCCCGCTCCTCTTATGGGGATGATGATTGTATTTCGGATGATGATCGATTGGAATTCAAAAACCCAGCCTACACTTGGCGTGGTGTACACCCGAGTGTTATCCCTGAGGAGCCAGAGGAAGATTTAGAGAGCACATCATCATCTGGGGATACTGAGAGCTCTGGAGAGGGCAGTGAAGTTGAGAGTTCTTTAGGCGAGGAAGAAGAGGTAGGAGAGGATGATGTTTCAGAGTTCCCTGACATCCCAGCAACACCAGATATAAGATACAAGAGAGACACAGATAGACCCGTCAAACGGCTTAACTTCACCTCGCCAATCCGGCAGCTGGGTGAGCGAAGTGTTAGCCCTGATTCCGAGCAAATGGAACCACGAGAAAGGCAAGGTTCCTTCATTAAGAGAGTTCTGAGGAAGGTTAAAAGCAAATCTCCACCTAAATCAGGTGGTAGGAATGCATCCTCTTTATCACCCAAAGATCCTGTTCGACGTACCCAAAGTCAGGGTCAATATACAAGAACCACAATCAACAACGAATCACCTACAAACCTCAGTCGACAGGCCTCTCTCCCAGCCTATCTTTCCTCGTCACCCCGCATTGGTAGAGATTTGATTGAGCACGAAACTGGGTTTGATGTTTCCGAAGACATCACTGATTCTGTTTTTGATACTGCCAGTAGTATGACTGGCTCTATCTCAGTTACAGCTCCGTTCTTCTCGGGTCTTCCCTCCGCCCAGATGGGTGAGAACTGGTATCGCTCTATGAAACAACTTCCTGTTGAGGATGGGGATGAAACTGAAGATGATATCTCTCTTCGTGGAGCAGATCTGAATGGAATTCGCAATATCAGGCCCATCAGTCTGTACCAAAAAGCCCGGCCGATTTCTGGTCCGAACTTCACAACGGCCAGGAATCATGGAGTTTGAAACGACACTCGATCGCTTTACTTCCAACTACCGTCCTGAAGAAGATGAATCAGATTTGGGCTCGGTTATGGAGTGGGAGACAACTTTTGATGTCAACACACTACCCCGGGATCCCCTGATGATTGAACGTGAGACAACTCTCAGTTACTCGGTCTCACCGGGGGGCGCTGGACGGAAACGGCGGTCTAGTTGGGGAGGGCATTATAGTAAATCAAGGGACAGTCTACTGAGATCATCCTTTGAAAACGTGGCAGGGAAAAGGAAATCACGGCATGATGCAATTGTACAGACTTCCTCTCGCGAGGACATCTCTGAGAGTGGATCAGGTCGAGTCCCTGTGTTTCGTAGGAGGTCGTTTAGTGCACGGTTGAGAAACTCTAGGGAGAGCTTACAGCGCTCACGGGAGGGTTTAGCAGAGTCTTTAGAGAGTTTAAGTCAAGCTAGTGCGCCCGGGGGTCAGTTGAACCGATACAGTTCTATTGAAAGCGGTGTGTGAGATACTCAACTGATATGTTTGTAATTTCTTCCATTATTCTTATCTTATGCAAACCATGAAGTACACGCCGTCCAAAACAATTAATGTATTCCTTGTCGAGAAACATTATGTCGTTAAAAACCTAATGCAGTAGTATTACTATTATGTAGTCTGTTAATATCATTAATTTTCCGTATATATATATATTATTTAATTTTTTTGTTTTTTAATCTCTAATAAACGTATTAAATGTGAAGAGGGCAGTTTCAAGCACAAAATATTGGTCGAATTGATAATAATTGTACTTGTAATACATACTTGAGTTAATTTTATGTTAATTGTCAATATTCGCTATGTATTACTAATTATCCTTTTATCCACCGGCCGGTGTAAAACAGTACTCATTCAATGCATTAACAGCTCGGTATATTAGCTTGATGATAAAGTCTCAGGAATGATCGAACCCTCCTTTGAAGGCTCGCGACACCGCTGCCATTCACCACGTCGTGAGCTGTATCTAGATCTCTCTTTATTGTTTAACATTCTCTATCAAGAACCAGGCCCGCGGCGTCTCAGAACGTAGTTAAACAGTATCGAATATGGTGGACAGTGAATATTCAAAGGGAGAAATTGAGAAGATATAGAAAGATAGAAAGATAGATGAGCTATAAAGAGAAGGGGCCGACTGCCAGGATTAACCGCTATCTTGTACCGCACAGTGAATGCGTGAGAGAATCTTCCAAGTGCACTGTGAGTGTATACAGATAATGAATGATAGGGACGAGACACATCACCTCATCTGACCTATAGTGGCACATGATCTACCTCACACGCTCAACTAAAATTGATACATCTCTGATAGCATGCATGGGAGTTGTTACAATATTGTTACATTGCAACAGCCTATCAAAAATAATGCAACTATATGATTGCGGTACCGCTTGAATCGTCATGGGTGTGATTTCCTCGCAACATGAAGGGATTGAAGGTAATCAGTCAGATGTTAGTGATGGAACCGGACATTTCTTTGGCATGAATGTTTTAAACGCGTTACGTGAACTTGATAAAAAAGGTGCAAACCAGCCAAGAACACTCTCATAAACAACCCACAGCGTCGTCAACTAATCGATGGTGATTGGAGCTGAGACACTTACCGATGGTTCCTCCTCCCTTATTGTTTCATCATCTTCCTCATCATCATCACACGCCTAGTATAACAGTAGAGTGTAGAGATAGTGTAGATAGAGACACAGTGGATAATTGCAGACACCATCGACACATATTGTACACGGAGCAGGGGGTGTGCTAGCAGATAAATCATTGGTGCAAATGCCAAATAGGCAAACAGAGACTGGGATGTATAGTATAGCAAACAATTTAAATCAACTAGTTTTTGACCCAAGTTCACGTATCTAGCTTGAAAGAATACAAGTACAACACTAAGTTAACAGCATAGCTGGTTGGCGAGAGAAGACTAATTCAGCTAAATAAGTAAGAAACTAAGAGTTGAGCATTCGGCTGAAGAGGTTGGGTTTTCAATTTTCAAAGAAATAGTGAGTTTTCTGCTAGAAAAAAAGAGTTTTCTGCTTGTAGTGCTGTATTATTCTTCTTTTGTTAGGCTGTCTGGTTAGGGGTAAAGCTAATGGGAAGGAATATACACGAGGTTTCGTTCCACTGCAGATGCCAGTATAATATTAGGTATGTGTGCTAACTGCTATATTGTGGTGTTTTGCTAGGCAAGATGTGTTATGCACAATATGCCTCTTCTTACAGTAATAAATGTCCCTTGTCGGGGGGAGGACGCTATATCATCATCGCAAATGTGAACTAGGGGGTCATTTGTAACAACCTGTATAAGAGTATTGAATATATAGGGTGGGTGGCCCTAATTCGGTGCAGTTCCTAATTCGGTTCACTTGTTCGTAATTCGGTTCATTCTAAAGTAACAAAATTTGGCGGGAAAATTTGACATACGGAATATCGTTAAGTTCCCGATTTTGGATTCGATTTGTATTCCCGTGAATTTCCGGGATTTTTTTGAGAAGAAA
This sequence comes from Pleurobrachia bachei, assembly GCA_000695325.1. NCBI lineage: Eukaryota > Metazoa > Ctenophora > Tentaculata > Cydippida > Pleurobrachiidae > Pleurobrachia > Pleurobrachia bachei. The sequence goes on along the minus strand of AVPN01002066.1, from coordinate 2 downwards.
TT
>AVPN01002063.1:0-11497 GCA_000695325.1 Pleurobrachia bachei | reverse complement strand
GAGAGAGAGAGAGAGAGAGAGAGAGAGAGAGAGAAAGAGAGAGAGAGAGAGAGAGAGAGAGAGAGAGAGAGAGAGAGAGAGAGAGAGAGAGAGGGGGGGAGAGAGAGACAGACACAGAGAGACACACCGAAAGAGAGAAAGATAGGATATTAAACCTGTAGCTGGTGATGTTGAAGTTGTTGTTGTTTTGAAACCAACTCCCGCAACATGGCCAGGGAATGAATACAACAAAGATCCAGGGGAGATTGTATCCCCGCACAATGCTCACAGTTACATTGTCCCAGGTATCCGTTGATGTCTAGTCCCCCAAACGAGTCCTGCAAGGGGGGGGGGGGTCATGCAATGAGGAATCAACGAATCATCCGTGGTATACCGTATGGGCTACATCATGTTAGAACTAATAGAAGCTAGTCGCCTGTGTGGGTCGTGGGAGGTAGAGCTGGTTGTCATAGAAACATGTAGCATATATTGTGATGAGTTGTGTGTCTGTGTGAGAGTCATTCATCTAGAGCTAATCTGCGTGTGACGTGTGTGCTCTTATATAGCTACATCTCATCTCATCAATCACTCTTCCGACAGATTAAGATAATTGATTACTTGTCACATGCCAGAGTCGCTGCAAAAACACGTACATCATATAACCAGGTACAGCCGTTGTTATGTTCTAACCCCTCCTTTACATTTGTAGAGGGAGGGTCTAACTAGGCAAGTACTTAGTACAGCCTCTATTCCCAGAAAAGGCAAGGTACCTATAAGGATTAAAAACATCCCAACCAACAACAGTTTCCTACCTCTAAAGAGGATGTAGAGAGTTGTTCACTGTCCGATTCATCCAGAGTAACAGCAAACACCCGGGCAAGGTCTACATCTCTGCGTAGAGTGCTCTCTATCACCGCCTTGGTGAGTTTGAAATCCTCCTTACCTGGAGATATGATGGTGTTATTAGCAACTGGCATGATATGTCAAGGGGTATTGATTTATTGGGTTGAACTATTTTGGGTGGGTTTGTAAAACCCAGGGGTCCCACATTGCAATTGCAATTGCTGTAGCTGAGGGAGACATTAATAGCATTTGGCTAGCTGAGAGTACAGAGAGACAATTATTATAGAGAGGGATCAGCGTACATAGAAGGAGAGAAAGATGGAGAGAAAGAGGGAGAGAGAGATGGAGACATAGAGGAAGATATAGAGGGAAAGAGAGAGAGATGGAGATATAGAGGGAGAGAAAGAGGCATACAGGCATACAGTGACATTGGTAGAAGCTGGGTGGGGATTGTATTGTACTGGTCAGTATGTGTGTGTCGTGTGTATTACTACTCTAGTTATTAGAAGAGTACTGCACTACTGAGTCTTCACACAGAGATAGCAGTGTTTCTTCACACCTACACAGTTCATAATTGCTGGTAAAGGAAAGAAAGTTCAAAATTAAAATATTGGGACAGAATTGTATCTCATTTGTCTGATCCAGTTTACCCTTCTGACTTTATATGTTTTTAATTTGGAATATTTTATATTCTAACCTCTTATAAAAACCCAAATCGATGTCAAATTTCCAAATATGGGTAAAGGCAGCTCAATATTGCCATTGAGTAGTACATTGTACGATACATTGACCAGTTGATACATTCTGGGGTACTGTGAACTGTGAAGTATTGTGCTGCCTACTAGGTATAATTATACTGCAATTAGATCAGAGTAATAAACTGTGGACAATCTTCAAAAAGAGAGAGAGAATGTTCATCACAAATGTTATTATGAGTTGTTCATGTATACAAGCAAACTGAGGACACAGTGGGACGTGGGTTGGGAGTAGAGGAAGCAGTATATGACACATGTAGCAGTACAGAGGTAGCAGACAGATTATAAGATGTTCCTCGCGGGGGCTATTATAGCTGAGGCACACATGTAGCAACTAGCATGTATAGCTGTGTTTAGCGGGTTAGTAGCAAGTTGGGGGCTGAGGAAGAGAGAGGCACACATGTAGCAGGAATAATAGCAGTTAGCGGTTAGAGGCTCTAGAAGACATGTAGCAGGTATAGCAGGTTAGCAATTGGAGGGGCTGTGGAAGACATGTAGCACGAAGAAGAAGAAGCATCTCTGGTATTATAGCAGCACACACGAATCTTCACAGTTATACCTTACATAACCATTGTAGGTCTTGTAAAGTCAACTGTAACATGGTTTAGTAGTTTTAACCCTCCTTTGCGGAGCGCACGAAAAGAGCAAGACAAGTATAGTAGCACGGAAAGAGGGTGGAGCAAGACAACTATAGTAGCGATGCTATGTATGGTACCTCCGATACACCATCGGTTAGTTGTCTCGTGTTCGATGTTACTGGTTATCCAACTAGACTCCCAGTCCAGGATGTTGTAGTATTGGTATACTTGGGTGGACGCCGCAGATGCCTTCTGTTTGCCTTTAGATCAGGTAGAAGAGCAGGGGGTGAGGGAGAGGGCTGGATATCAAACAAGTAACGGTGCTCTTTGTTAAAATCATTGACTAACATAACGGGGGAAGTGCTAATAATTAATGCGTGTTCAGGGGTATTGAATTGTTATGAACGCACCTTTTCCCGAGTCAGGCTGTACACGACGTTGGATAGTTCTTGTTAGTATTTCCTCAGTAAGACATTGAAATGCAGCTGCGAGGTGTACCACGCTGCAGTCTGTTACACGTTTAGATACCTTGTGGTCCACGGGGGGGTTGTAAATTACTGCATTATAGGGTGTATCATGGGACAGTGTATACGGTGTACTAGGTTAGTAGGGATGGAAGGAGACAGATCAGTATTCTAGAGCAGGTCGGGCGAAGATCGACTACAACGTATTATGCAGCAGGGAGTTGAACTACCTGAAGAAGTGTCCCACGGAGAAGGATAGATGACATCTCACACTCTTACTAAACTTGTACTTGTCCATACTCATTTGGAAGAGCGAGAAGGCGTGGGATCCAGACACTGAGAGAATATAATTATAGTAATCAATTAGCAGATAATTAGCAGATAATTAGAATGATTCTTGTTCTATATTATATATCTTCACATGTGGGAGACCATGTGGGATTTCGCAAATCTCTCTACACTTACAAACTGATGTGTGGGCCAGGTTATCATGAAATATCAGTCTAAGGGCGATCTGAACCTCTGATTTGGATATGCGGTGTAATTTGGTGGAGAGGTGTCGGAGTTCAACAGCAATTCGTTTTAGGGGAATCTTTAGTAGATTGTTGATGTACTCTGAAATATAGTGTTTTAGTGTTAGCAAGGGCAAAGTATTTTACAAGAACGAATATAGAAGGAGATTAATAGTAAAACTTACTCAGATTTATTAATTATCTCACACCCTAATCTACCTCTCCCTAATACTACCAACTGTCCCCAGCCCCACCCTCAATATTACCTATAGCATCAGGTTCAATAATCAGGTTGATGTCACTACGGTGAAATGTAAAGTTGGGATTCTGAAGGGTATTCTCAATATGGTCCAACCTCCAGGGCCACTCTCTCAGTGCTGAAATACCAACAGATGGTTTAGGTGCTGTCCCTGCTGTCCGGCCATTATTCTTGTTAGTGGGTGTTGGTGTGGTACCCTGTGGAGCTGCTGATACTGGTGGGGTGGTTGATGGAGGTGGTGGAGGAGGTGCCATACCGGCGGAGGAGGGACCTGGGTTACTGGAAGAGGACGAGGATACGTGTGATAACGACATGAGGTCAGAGGAATATCATGGCAACTGCTGCTACAGAGGGAAGATAGGAATTAGTTATATTTGCTAGGAAGGGGTAGGAAAATGCAAAAGAAGGGGGGTTGAAGTAAAACTCCAAGAGTCTTATCACAAAACTGTAAAATCATCCAATATGTAAACAAAAACAAATTATATCTCACCACAGTTCAGTTGTCTAAAAAGTACAAAAATTAACAGAGATATGTGTGGAATCTGCAGTCTCTAAATCATGATAACTCTTCTTACTGGGAATCACATACAACTGTTGATGATGCAGTCACCTCTTCTCGGGCTTCCTTTACTAGGCTTTGTCCGGATATTGGTGTAAGGGTGATTGCGTCACCAAATACAGTCGTTACAACAGTTACCACAATTTGGTTTTCATCAAATAGCACTCAAACAGTTCAAACAAAATCAAATCCCTCTGCTCCATATTTTATCGCCACCTTCAGCATTGTATGAAGTGTCTCTTTACTTTTATAACTAGGCAACTTTAGCAGGTTGAAACACGTACTAGCAGTGGGTAGTTTCCCAGTATCATGCATCTTACTGATAGTGAAGGGTACAATCTCCCCACTACCTTGCAGTCCTGCAAAGCCTCCTAGCGGCACTTTGGAGCTGCCAGTAGTGAACTGGAGGAGGAGGGCTCTGTTCTCGGGTGGAAACTCCCTGACTACCTCCCAAAACCACCCAATAACTTGGTCTGTGGGATCATAGTTCTGGTAACATGTGTTCATTTGCCAATCCTCTGGGTCGATATGAGGGATACCACACATTAGGAGCTCCAACTCATTCTCACTAAATATAGCTACCAGAGAGGCCGGTATTATGGTATTGAACCCCTCCAGAAAACTGTTAATCTGGGGTCTTATACCGCTCGTCATTTTATACTCAGTCACCAGTTCAACATATTCCGCCTTATTATGCTCTGTCACGGCTATTGAGGCACCACCCTGTTTCAACTCTACAACCCTGTTCTCTCCTAACACTACCTGGTCCTCACTAAACGTCAGACCGTTGTTCAAACTCAGAGATGTCGTTGTCTAACAGCCACTGGAGGGAGTTAGCGTACCCGGGATCGATTGATTGGACGTCTGTGTAGTCCGAGGGGATACCTAGAATGTGCTTGTAGAATGACTTCGTGAAGTGGATATTGATCACGTTGTGGTGGTAGAGGGATAATCCCATGATTATACCTGCAAACCTGGGGAGAGGGATGAGCGGGTTAGAAGAGGGGGGCCGGGTGGCGGGTATAGGGACAATATATCAAGTATTTATTCAAATTCGCCCCCAACCTATTATATGGGTGCTATATCAAAAAGTGTTTCTATGAAAGTTAGTTTCGCAACTTACCTAAAGTAGCTAAGATGGTCCTCCTGGACATCAGAAATATGGGACGGCTGAAAAGTCATACCATCATTAGAGTGAGTGAACAAGGCATAATCCTCATTTAGCATTTCATTGGTTAGAATATTAAACCACTCCCTCCGTACCCCCGCACCAATACCCTGGTCACCCTCAAACGAGATCACAAAATTCTTCCTCAAATCCTCTACATTAGTGCTGTTAATCTGAGAGCAGGAAGAGTTAAATACATCATCCCTTCTGATCGTTATCTTTGTATCCTCGTGTTGAGCTGTTGGGTCGTGAGCGGTCTCACTGTATAAATTGTCATAAAACCACTTTTTCCGGAGCGCTAAATCCTTTTGGTAGACGACACGGCGGATGCCATTAAATTGTTTCATGAAGATCGGAGATTCAAGGAAGAATTTTAGTTGGTTAAAGATGAAGAAGGAGTTATGTGCTAGGAAAACCTTGAAAACATCGGAGTACCGACTGACAAAATCTTCAAAGATAGTCGTTAGGAAAGTATCACGTGACCAAAGATGATATCCTTCAATAACAGTGCAGAGATTCTCAGAGAAGTTATCCATACAACACACATCACCATTGAATGTGTCATTCAGGAAGAGATGCCCTGCACGGAGATCAGTCTCAGAATTGGAAGCAAGTAGCTCAGACAGGGACATATCAGACCGCCTCTTCGTAATGATTTCCTCTCTCAGTTTTTTCATCCAGGCATCCAACAAGTTCCAAACCTCGTCCACGCTGTTCAGTATGATAGGGCTCTCAAAGAAGTTATTGTATTCGAACTTCCTGGTGAGGCTGTTGTAGGTTGGGGTGGTGGGTGGGGAAACGGTTCGTGGTGGACTGTGCTGGTGCATACTACTGGTACTAGCAATACTGGGACTCCGACCACAGTGAGACACAATTAGAGATACCTCGTCTAACATGCTCATGTGTTTCAGTGCCTTGACTAGGCTGATGAACGCTTTCGGCGTCTCTGTGGTAACACAATTAGATGCCATAACCTCTTTACCGGTATTAATGGTGAGAGAGACGAGAGTCTCCCATATTCGGAGGACCAGGGACCTTTTCCGGGTACAAATGTGTTGAATACAATCAATAACATATCTGTAGTTGATCTTATCAGGCATACGGAGTATCTCAATCAGGTTGCACAGTTGGGTAGGGTGGGACTGGGTGAGAGAGTAGACACACTCCAAATACCGGTTTGAAACAAGAATCTGCAGAACTGATAAACCCTCGTTATTCTTTGATGACACATTACCACCGTAGGAGAGGAGGAGTTTCAGAGCTTGAAGATGACCTTCCTTTGCAGCTAGAATTAGCGGGGTATGACCATCACTATTCCTATCATTAATCTGGGCCCCATGATCTACCAGATACTCAACAGTCTTGTAGTGACCGTGTGTGGCAGCAAAGTGTAACGGTGTTTGGTCCAGTTTATCCTTTATATTCAGTTCGATATTCCGTGATAGCAGGTCTGCGAGTATTTCATTCCTTCCACTAAGAGCAGCCCAGTGAACAGAGGTTAACCCTTCGTTATCAGGAACGGTAGCGTCTGCACCTTTGTTAAGAAGCAGCCTGATACAATCTTTAAACCCGTTCCTTGCGGCGAAGTGTATAGGTACAACACCATTGCTATCCACCTGATTAGGGTTAGCACCAGCGTTCAGGAGCACAGAGACACACTCAGCAGTTCCAATATTAGCAGCCATGTGGAGGAGTGTCCTCTTTATTTTTTGCTTTGTGATAACAGACACCATTAAACGACCATCTCTCAAATTGTTTGCAACCAATTAGCAGATAATTTGGAAATAATTAGCATGATGATTAGCAGTATGGTTCTTGTTCCATATCTTCACATCTGGGAGTAGTGTCATTCAGCAAACCAGTATACATTTCTCTCTACACTTACAAACTGATGTATGGGCCAGGTTATCATGGAATATCAGTCTGAGGGCTATCTGAACCTCTGATTTGGATATGCGATGTAGTTTGGTGGAGAGATGTCGGAGTTCAACAGCAATTCGTTTTAGGGGGATCTTTAGCAGGTTGTTGATGTACTCTGAAGGCGAGGGATCGGGGTTAATTAATCTTTACAAGAACGGAGGAGATTAACCTTATTCGACTTACCAATCTGACAACCTAATCTACCTCCTCCCCGATACTACCAGCTGCCCCCTCCTCTCAATATTACCTATGGCATCGGGTTCAATAATCAGGTTGATATCACTGCGGTGAAATGTAAAGTTGGGGTTCTGAAGGGTATTCTCAATATGGTCCAACCTCCACGGCCACTCTCTCAGGGCTGAAATACCACCAGATGGTTTAGGGGCTGTTCCTCCTGTTGTCCGTCCGATGTTCTTGTTAGTAGGGGTTGGTGTGGTAGCTGCTGCTGATACTGGTGTGGTGGTTGGAGGTGGTGGAGGGGGTGCCATACCGGCGGAGGAGGGACCTGGGTTACTGGAGGAGGATGCTTGGGATAACGACATGAATCAGAGGAATATCATGTTGCTGCTACAGAGGGAAGATAGGAATTAGTTATATTTGCTAGGAAGGGGTAGGAAAATGCAAAAGAAGGGGGGTTGAAGTAAAACTCCAAGAGTCTTATCACAAAACTGTAAAATCATCCAATATGTAAACAAAAACAAATTATATCTCACCACAGTTCAGTTGTCTAAAAAGTACAAAAATTAACAGAGACGTTATAATATCTCAATGTGGAGTGGCGCGGGCGGGTCTCTAAATCATGATAACTCTTCTTACTGGGAATCACATACAGGTGATGGTGATGCAGTCACCTCTTCGCGGGCTTCCTTCGTCCGAATGCTAGTGTAGGGGTGACTGCGTCACCAAATACATTCGTTACATCAGTTATCACAATTTGGTTTTCATCAAATATATAACACTCAAACAGTTCAAACAAAATCAAATCCCTCAGCTCCATATTTTATCGCCACCTTCAACATTGTATGAAGTGTCTCTTTACTCTTGTAACTAGGCAACTTTAGCAGATTGAAACAAGTACTCGCAGTGGGTAGTTTCCCCGTATCATGCATTTTGCTGATAGTGAATGGTACTATCTCCCCACTACCCTGGAGCCCAGCAAACCCTCCTAGCGGCACTTTAGAGCTGCCTGTAGTGAACTGGAGTAAGAGGGCTCTGTTCTCGGGTGGAAACTCCCTGACTACCTCCCAAAACCATCCAATAACTTGGTCTGTAGGATCATAGTTCTGGTAACACGTGTTCATTTGCCAGTCCTCTGGGTCAATGTGAGGGATACCACACATTAGAAGTTCCAACTCGTTCTCACTAAATATAGCTACCAGAGAGGCCGGTATGATGGTGTTGAACCCCTCCAGAAAACTGTTAATCTGGGGTCTTATCCCACTAGTCATTTTATACTCCGTTACTAGTTCAACATACTCTGCCTTGTTATGCTCTGTCACTGCTATTGATGCGCCACCCTGCTTCAACTCAACAACCCTGTTCTCTCCTAGTACCACCTGGTCCTCGCTAAACGTCAGACCAAGATCTTGTTCAAACTCAGAGATGTCGTTGTCTAACAGCCACTGGAGGGAGTTAGCATACCCTGGGTCGATGGATTGGACATCTGTGTAGTCCGAGGGGATACCTAGGATGTGTTTGTAGAAGGATTTGGTGAAGTGGATGTTGATCACGTTGTGATGGTAGAGGGACAACCCCATGATTATACCTGCAAACCTGGGGAGAGAGAATAGCGGGTTAGAAAGGGGTTAAAGACAATATATCGAACATTGAATTTACTCAAATTCGCACCAACCTATGAGTGCTATTTAGTATCGAAAAGTTTTCTCTGAAAGTTAATTTTGCAACTTACCTAAAGTAGCTAAGATGGTCCTCCTGAACATCAGAAATATGGGACGGCTGAAATGTCATACCATCATTCGAGTGTGTAAACAGGGCATAATCCTCATTCAGCATTTCATTGGTTAGAATATTAAACCACTCCCTCCGTACCCCTGCACCAATACCCTGGTCACCCTCAAACGAGATCACAAAGTTCTTCCTCAGGTCTTCTACATTGGTACTGTTGATCTGAGAGCAGGAAGAGTTGAAGACATCGTCCCTTCTTATCGTTATCTTTGTATCATCGTGTAATTGTGCCGTTGGGTCATGAGCAGTCTCACTGTACAAATTGTCATAAAACCATTTTTTCCGGAGTGCTAGATCCTTTTGATAGACAACACGCCGGATGCCGTTAAATTGTTTCATGAAGATTGGAGATTCAAGGAAGAATTTTAGTTGGTTAAAGATGAAGAAGGAGTTGTGAGCGAGGAAAACCTTGAAAACATCGGAGTAACGACTGACAAAGTCTTCAAAGATAGTTGTTAGAAAGGTATCACGTGACCAAAGATGATACCCTTCAATAACAGTGCAGAGGTTTTCAGAGAAGTTATCCATACAACACACGTCCCCATTAAAGGTATCGTTTAGGAAGAGATGGCCCGCACGGAGATCAGTCTCAGAATTGGAAGCAAGCAGCTCAGACAGGGACATATCAGATCTCCTCTTGGTAATGATTTCCTCTCTTAGTTTCTTCATCCACGCATCCAACAAATTCCAAACCTCGTCCACACTATTCAGTATGATAGGGCTCTCAAAGAAGTTATTGTATTCGAACTTCCTGGTGAGACTGTTGTAGGTGGGAGTGGTAGGTGGGGAGACGGTCCTGGGTGGACTGTGCTGGTGCATACTACTGGTACTAGCAATACTAGGGCTCCGACCACAATGGGACACAATGAGGGACACCTCGTCTAACATGCTCATGTGTTTCAGGGCCTTGACCAGGCTGATGAACGCTTTGGGCGTCTCAGTTGTAACACAATTAGATGCCATCACCTCTTTACCGGTATTAATGGTGAGAGAGACAAGAGTCTCCCAGATACGGAGGACTAGGGACCGTTTCCGGGTGCAAATGTGCTGAATACAATCAATGACATATCTGTAGTTGATCTTATCAGGCATGCGGAGTATCTCAATCAGATTGCACAATTGGGTAGGGTGGGACTGGGTGAGAGAGTAGACACACTCCAAATACCGATTTGAAACAAGAATCTGTAGAACTGATAAACCCTCGTTATTCTTTGATGACACATTACCACCATAGGATAGGAGCAGTTTCAGAGCTTGGAGATGTCCTTCCTTAGCTGCCAGAATTAACGGGGTATGACCATCACTATTCCTATCATTAATCTGTGCCCCATGATCGACCAGGTACTCCACAGTCTTGTAGTGACCATGTGTTGCAGCAAAGTGTAACGGTGTTTGGTCTAGCTTATCCTTAATGTTCAGTTCGATATTCCGTGATAACAGGTCTGCAAGTATTTCATTCCGCCCACTAAGGGCAGCCCAGTGAACAGAGGTTAGACCTTCATTGTCAGGTACTGTAGCGTCTGCACCCTTGTTTAGAAGGAGCCGGATACAATCTTTGAACCCGTTCCTCGCTGCGAAATGGATAGGTACCACACCATTGCTATCCACCTGGTTAGGGTTCGCACCTGCGTTCAGGAGAACAGAGACACATTCAGCAGTTCCAATATTAGCAGCCATGTGGAGGAGTGTCCTCTTTATTTTAGGCAGCACTGTATCAATATTAAACCAGGGACTGTTTGAGATCAACTCGTTCACTTTGCGGTGCTCCTTCTGCAGTACCATGGGTAGGAGCATGTTCAGGGCAGCCGAGTTATCACGAGGTAGTTGGATGGAGTGCCCTATCTTGAGTGTCCTGAAGACACTGAATAGCGTTCTGTCCATACGATCCATCTGGTGCAAGTCGTGGACTCATGGAGAATATCTCAAGATTCCCATATAGAGAACGAGTTCATAAAACCTATAAAGATAATTATTGTACATAAGTAGCAGGAGTGGGATCTGAAAATATTGACCTGTTGAGAGCTCAAAACAGCTTAAGCCTCCAATCGCACGCACTGCAAAAGTTAAAAACTCCGAACACGAGTGTAAGTTTGAGCTGTAATCGGTCAGAGTAGGTCATGTTATGTAAACCTGAGTCCTGGATACTTATGAAATTGTGAATTGTGAGCTGAGTCCTGGTAGAAGACGACATGAGACATAAAAATTGGATTTTTCTTTTCTGGCAAACTTTTGAGTTTTTTGTGAAACAGAAAATAATAAATTACCCACACACCTTTTTTGTGAAACCAAAATTTTGGCCAAATTTGATCAGAGCGAAGGATTTGAGCCGCGCATACGACGCGCGCGTGGGTGATTATAATCTGGGTGCCTCGCAGCGACTTTACAGGTGCACGCTACCAAAGGAGTCTACTTGGACCAACTTTTTTCTAACGGCTATAGCCACGGAACCACATGGCCAATTCGAGTAAACTAAACGGCATCTGATAGAGAATCGA
>AVPN01002062.1:2171-16205 GCA_000695325.1 Pleurobrachia bachei | reverse complement strand
TAACCCTAAAAAACTTTTTTCAGCATCGGTGCAACCACCCAGATTTTAACCTGGCCTCGGATTGCTGTTTCGGAAAAAACGTGCGTCACAGCAGCTGTTGATTCGTCCAATCAAAGCGCAGAACAGGCTGTAAGTGTATGGCGGCGCCATACCCCATTTGATTCTCAAATCAGTGTGCTCAGATCGGGTCGGCGGCGCCAGACAGAGAACAGGCATGACCGAGCTTTATAAAGTCGCTAGGCTTGCCTTTGTGTGACGTGTGTTTAAGCATATAAGTAATTGTAAGTGCTCTTATAATAGCAGTTAGACTACAAAGCGGAATATTAAGTATTGTATGATGATGATGATCGGCGAACACTGATCAGTGATCACTGTCAGACTTCATGGCTGTCAGTTGACTCAATGACGCGACGCAGGTTAGTTACAAACCCCAAATCTAAAGACCGGATTGATCGACGGTCGTGACCTGGTCACGACCCGACAATTGATCTGCGATCAAACCGGTCTTTATGACTTGACTGTGATAGATCAAAACACTTTAGTCAGAACATTGAATGTTCGCGGTCCCTTATGCCACGCGAATGACCTTCTGCTGTAGATCGTCTTAGCCCTGAGAAGAAACCCACTGTCTGAGACAAGAGTATACTGCACCGACCCATCAACCGTTGATTCGACGTCCGACGAACTACATTTAAAGAAATCAATACGAAAGTGTTTAAAACGAGATTGAAAACGGTCTCAGAAACAATTAGAAAATTTGATAAAACTCTTGAGCAGACATTAAATATTTTTTGACTGAAAGCGAAAGACTCTCCATAAATATCACAAATAGACTCAGACTCAGTTTTTAAATCGACCCGCAACAAAAACAATATATCAAGCGTCTAACTCCCCCCTTATTATACACACCACAGTTCCGTGTGTTTGAATGTTTTTGATTCTTCTCCCCGCTAATTGCAACCAATTATTATCCCCTACTCTTACATGGAGGATCACGACCAGAAGCACTCGCCACTGTAAGGGTTATACGCTTTTTTCAAGTGGCAAGTCTTTTTCAGGAGCCAGGCCTCGTTGTGTGGTATTTTCACTTTGTTGTCCAACCTCTCCCATGACACCTCTACCTCTCGATCTCCCTGTGGTGTGTGAAGTAGGATTTAGGGAAAGTAGGCCATGAAGTTGAGTTTAGTGAAATGAAGATTGAAGGTGTGAAGTAGGATTTGATTTGAGTTTAGTGGTCGTGATTCGATGGCCGGAGTTCACATTTTATGATCAGTGCACTACAAATCGTAGTGCCAAAATTACCTCAAAGTTTCGTTGTGCGAGTGGACTATTGAAATGAACGTTGACAACGTCAACTTCTTTCCACGAGTTGTCTGTGTTGATAACATCGTCGAAATATCCTTTATACACCTGAAATAGTAAAGTGCAGGGATTAACAAGGTGTTTACCATGGAAGTTTCTACAAGTTGGTTACAGCGGACTACCGAGATTTACAAATACTAGGAAACAGGTGCTACAAGTACTGCAGTGGGACCCCGATTTACCGGATTCAGGAATCTTGATGTATTTAGAACTATCCCGGTAAATTAGGGTTCGACTGTACAATAACAGCTTACTCAATATAGATCGAGTACTAACCGGTACGGCACCATCGAAAGCTACCCTCATTTCTGGATCTTCCGAGGTAGTTAGCACGTGATGCTGGACCGCGTCCTGTAATCGCTTCATACTGAACCGGGCTTTCAGTGATCCTCCCTCAGCCCCTCCCCCTGGATTTGCCCTGAGAGATGATATGTTTTATGAAGGAGCATTGGATCAAAAATAGCTGTAGTCATTTATTTCCATTTTAGAACGGAGAGTTGTGTTTAAACTCACGTTGAACTAGCGAACATGGTCTCGCTACCGTAGCAGGTTTTACGTAGATGCATCTGTGTTTTTATTCGGTGAGGATCCTTCTTATCGAGTTGAACAGATGGTAACCGATATATAGAGGAATCATCTTTATCTTTATAAAGGAGCACCTCTATCACAGGTCGTTGTTTTGTAAACACTTGTTTCCCCGTTCCTGCCCTGTACCATCTAGGAAACGATTTGACTTAGTTAGGAAACTAAAATGATAGGATAAATTAATAGAATTTTAACAGAAATTCGGTATAAAAATTCCAATTATCCCACCTTACCTGGTTACGATAGTTATTGCGTAATGGTTTGGCCCCCACCGGGGTAACAGGCCCCGACCCTTAAGTCCCGTTCTACCCCGAACGTTCAATGGATCTGCTCCGTCCACCAGAAACGGCTTCCAGTAACTTTCCCTATCGACCTGATGAGGACAAAGAGCTGTACTCAACAAACAATAATACTGGTGTAAGATAGAAAACACAACAGCTTACAGCTAAAAATGGTGCATTGTTAATGGGCAAATGGGCAATGTCAAATTGTCAATTGCCCAACTCAAGTACAAAGACTAAGACAATGAACTAAATTCAAGGCTTATCTAAAAAAATTGCACAGGAATGGAAAATTCTGAAATTCACCAACAAGTACCTACAACAAGTACACAGAAACTCAAAACTTACAGGTCCAGTATCCTCATTGAATTTGATCTCATCCGGATACAAAGGGTCATCTGTCCACGTCGTTTCATCTGTATACTCTAGAGGATCATAAAAGTCATACTGCACATCCCAATCAACACAGTCCTTGGGAACGGGAGCTCGGATAACACCCAATTTCTCGTACGCAACCGATGAGAGGGAGTATTTTTGGGGAGGAAGGAGGGTCCTAGAGGACGGTGTCGGAGGAGGTCTCTGGTGGTGGTGGTGAGAGGGAGGCTCGGGTTTATAATGTTCTCGCTCCACGGCCTGAGTAACTGCACCGAATAACCCTTTGCGGGATTTAGTTAGCAACATCCCGAGGTTTTCACGAGTTTGTTTTAGTGTTAGTTGTTTGAGTTCATTTGAAATACGTTCCACTATCATTGATATTTTCTTGTTTTGTGATTCAATCACGAGAAGTCCGTCCTTTTTGCCGAGTTCCTTTTTGAGATGTAAAACCATACACTCTGCTTCAATAAGTTGTGCTCTCCGGGGATTTTTAGTGTCCGAGTTACTCCTACCATGTTCTAGAGAATAGTGGATTTAGTGTTAGTTAATATTAGTGATGTTACTGTTAGTGAATAGAAATGACGGTGATCGATCAAACTCAAAGCATCATTGATTATTGATGACCAAAAAGTATAACACACGTACAAGTAAACTTACTTTTCTTGAGACTTCCCCTTCTGTTTTTTTGTCGGCAGCACCGTTTTAGTAGTTTGTAGGGGACAATGAAAACAAAGTATATGAGGCTAAGGGGGTTGGGTAACCAGGGTCGCTCTTCGAATTCTACTATCACGCTTGCTCGTTGTGTTTTGTAGATAATCCCTGCACAGAACAAATCATCAAAGTTAAGAACATAACAACATGATTGATGAATGAGCAAACCGTTCCCATGGTAACCAAGGTAGATTGTTGTTACCTGATTTAGCCTTCGAGTCAGCATAAGTATTGGAGAATATTGCAATAAGAAGATTTATCAACATGATATTGACAGTGAGCACGTAGATACACAGTAAACCAAAGCAAATGTAGTAGTTGGTGATGCCCACACTTGAATCTTGTATCAACTCTAGGGGGTCAGGGTCGTTGTCCTTAACTTCCGGGTCACAGAACTCTGAAATAGGGAGATATTGATTGCAGTTGCCCTTTTCGACAATTTCTCACCGCTCAAAGGATCACCGTTAGAAGTTAGAACACAATATCATGATCTGTGATACAGTCGGACCCCGATTTATCGTGCAAAACGCTTTCCCCCGAGCATCCCGGTAAATCGGGGTCCGACTGTATATGGTATCTGCAAAAGACCGGTATAAAATACGTACTGTTTTGGTAGGAAGTAAGGTTATTATCCGCGATGATATCTTCAATTGCTTTACCCAGTTCCTTCGGATGCTGATCGGGGTTCTGATCTAGCCACACCCTGTATTTCATGTAGTTCCACGACTTGTTGTTGCAATGACCTAGAAGATGGGTTTATTACAAATGATCCCTGCTAATTGGAAAGTAAAAACGTATCGAGGTCAAGTGGTAACAGCTGGGACAAATGTGTTCTCACCTGAAACCAGTTTGTCCCCTAAACCCTCGATATCTAAATCTCCGAACACGTTGAAGTAGGATCTCCTAAAGGCGGCGAATATAGTCTCATTGACTGGTCTGTTATGGAACGGGTACATCAGTGCCTCCGATGCGACACAGTAGGAAAACGTGAACACCTGAATTGTAGGGATGGGTTGAAGGGATGATTTATAGGGATCATGGGTGTTTAAATGTAGAGAAATATACAAATATAAATAGGGGGGGGGTTGTGAACTATTTTAAAGAAAGTGTTTTCGACAATTATCGGCTGTTGTAATTGTACACTTTCTGCACATACCCCAAGGAGAAACAGAAAGAAGAACAAATCGACGGTCATCCGTTTTAACATGAAAATCTTTGGCCCAATTTTATTGTTCATCTCAAACATTTGGATGAATCGTAGACTGTACAAAATGAAGCAGAATGAAGATAGAATCCGATAGTAGTGGTAGTTCCTGGAATAATGTTTTGTGTTAGACTTTGTGTAATAATAGGAAGCCATTTTGCCCACGGTAAATATGTCCGACCAATGCCCTGAGAAATGAGAATAGGATCAGGCCAATGCTCTGACAACGGTAAATCGGGGCTTCCCACACTCTAACTTACGAGAATTTGAAGAGTTTGAAACGTTCATCATCATCACATCTCACGGACACCTTGAGCCCAAATCCCAGACTAAATACCACTATTGCCAGCAGATCAACCACATTGTACATTTGTTTGAAGTATATCTTGAACTTTTTTAGCACCGACTTGGTGTTGCCGTCTATGACCTGTGTCGAGATGGAGAAATGTTGAAAAGTGAGATCGGTAATAACTCAGAATGTTGATGTTCAAAGTGGAATGTAGAAAGAGATGAAGCACTCGAGGCTTTTTAAGGTTTGAAGATTTAAGAGCTGACAGATTATATGAACTAAACAGCCAAATCCCCCTGAACTATTCTGCTTTTTCTTAAACCCGAGCTCAGCTGAGCATAGCATTGCATTTAGTCGCTGCATGGCAACAACGGTGTTACCATGGCCTGGGGCAAGCATAAACTGCAGAGTGCAGCTGCATGGAAGAGATAGAAAAAGATAGAGAGATGTTGGCAAACTAAGAGAGCTGCAGAAAAAGTTCAGTGCAAACTCGGCACCTGCGTAGCATATCCAGAATCTCTATCACTTACTACCTTTTTTAGAACGATCTGTATGAGATGGGTAGATCGAGATAATTAGCAGTTAATTAGCAGTTAATTAGCCGATAATTAGGAATATGTGTGCATGATAATGCTTTAATGCTGTATATTGGATATTTTATGGGATGTGTGGCTGCGGATAGTTTTTAATCGTAAATGGAAATTATTCTGCTAGGAAAATTATAAGAATAAGCTCAGCGCCGTATTGCATTTAGTCGCCATGACAACAACGGTGTTACCATGACAACAATTCAAACAGCTGAACCACCCACCTGAGATATCTCTATAGGAACTGTAGAGCCTACGAATATGATCAGATAGTAGTCCTTCCACCCTATCATATTGACACTCCCAGCGTGGGTATCACTGTCAGTGTCACACACATTGGATTCCAGCAGACCAACTATGTACAATCCTGCAGAGAATTGACATTGAATTAGAGATGTACAATCCTGGAGAATTGACATTGAATTAAAGATGTTGTCGAGGAACGATGTCATCAAGTTGTAGAAAAGATTCTTCTAAAGATTAGAAAACTGGGTAATTCATCATAGTTGATAATTGCAATTGGGAACCGAGTCCACCAAATTAAAATTTGTAAATCTGATATAATTGCAGACTCTTACCCAAGAATATAAGATAAGTGATCCCATTCAGAATGAATTTAACAGCGGGTGAGGTATAAAAGAATTGCAACCTCTTCAATACATTGGGCTTCTTCTCCACCAGTTGATCATCCTTCTCGGGCCCATTTTTATCATTTGTGGTATCAGCTATTTTCTTTCCATCTTTTGAGTTGTATTTCAGAAAGATGGGCATGGGTGGAATTAGGGCGCACACGACCAACTGAAAATAGGTGGGAGTTTGATCGAAGTGGAATATAAGATCCAAGTTGATATCAAATTATTTAATACGGGGAAAGAGTTGAGCTGCAAACGTCACATATAATCTCTCCAGTCTGATATGGAATTTGACCCCGTGACCACACGTGACCCCATAATCATGTGTGACCCTCAAAGTATATTTCCTTACCAGGAAGAAAGGTGTACTAGGGTGAACTTCGCCCATCCAAATATCAGTCAGGTAACTCTGGTACGCGGCGTGGGACAGGAAATTCTTTGCGTTTGTGATCTGGGCAACTTCGAACAGGGATAAGTTCCCCCAATCCTGCATCTTCACCTCCAGGATGTTTACCCACTCTTTTTTCTCGTAGTTGTGGTAGCAGTTCGTCATGAGGCCGTAGCTTAACATTTCGAAATCACTAGGAGAATTAGATAAGATGATAAGATAATATTGATTGTTTAGATGACACCACTTACCAATACTGTGGTGAATTTTGTCTGCGGCGGCCTATAACCCGTTTTGATAATAAGCTCGGGTCGGTGCCGCCAGACAGATCGTGCAATTTCTACTTACTGTGCAGCCTTTTCCAATTGTTCAGTCATTTCTTCGTCCATTCTCGCCCACTTGCTCTCCATCATATCAAGGTAGTTGTAGATTCTAGGGGGAGTTATAATTAGTTACCATGGGAACAGAGGGTTTTGTTGCTAGGTGAAAACCTGACAACCGCAGTGAGCTGAAAATGGGAAAACATAAATCATCGCCTTGATATCGTGCCAGTTTTCGGTGTATCTACAAATCTAGCTGGCCAAATCTAGCTCTTCATCTCAATTGATAAAATCCTGCACAGCTCTTGTGTGTCTATGGCGTGTCAGCGGAAATCAGTAAATGCAGTAAAATAGCAGCTCTATGCGGGTCAGAAGGGGATTACAAACAGAACGTATCGTGCAGTTTTATGGAGGAGTATCATAACTTAATCGTGCAGTTTTATGAAGGAGTCATGACTTCATTTCCAGGCTTATATATCAAGTTTGGTTAAATTTTGCATCAAAGACGTGATAGGGGGAGGAGGATATATTTCATGTGTGTTTTTAAGAAAAGTTCGAATCTCAGGATCAATGGTGGTCTTTCAACTTTCAAACTTGCCCTGTTTCCTTGGCCTTTAAGTATTTGAAAATCCTAAATGTACAAATATTGGATGATGTATTTGGGAACTGCTCGGAAAGATCATATCAGCTCTTTATATGTTTGATGGATAGAATATTCTGCTTTATCAAAGAGTCTCCCCGCACTGTTGGCAAAAACGCTTTTGCTGCTACACAGACGTAGCATGTTTAGACGTCTAGGCAGCAAATGCATTTTTGCCCCCACTGTCGTCTTCAAAAGATGCACGTAATCATGGGAAATGCTGCTGCTAAACTCACCTGTGTACAACCAGTCCCGTGGCGATGGGGGTTTTGGATTTTTGCCAGAATAAGAGGGCCATCTTTTGGCAGTTGTCCAGAGCACAGTAAACTGTCATCAGATCAAAGGGGTTCTGAAACATGAATTGTAGGGGGTTTAAATCACTAAAATTATTGATTTCATAGTGCGATTGATTAAGAGGGGCATTTGTAAAATCTTACATTGTGGGGCATCATGAACCACATGTGTATAGACCTTAAAGACTAATGCTGTTTTTAATTTGTATAAAATCTTACATCAAATGTTTGTTTTGGGTTTTTGAATTTCCTTTTTTCTCTGTTAAATATTGATTTGTAGGATCCTTGCATGATTCGTGCTAGGAGGGAGCCCACATCGGGAAGTTGAATTTGGGCCAAATTCCTCGCTCCTTCCTCTACAGAACCCCGACCATATTTAGATCGTCCTTCCTCTTTTCGTTTTCTTCGCTCTACTTTTTCCATCAGTAACCTGCAAATGAAAAGTTAGGGCCTTTGTGTTTTTCTATTCCTGGTCGAATGACTGTCTACTTTGACAGTTCATTCCTCTCTCCCTTTCTCTCTACCTATCTCTCTCTATCCATCTATGTCTCTCTCCACCCATCTCTCAATAATATCTCTCTATCTCTTCACCCTGCAATCTTTCCACCCCGCCGCTCTCACTCTCTCTCTTTAGTCTGTTCTTAACCCGATGACACATATTGACTGCGGGGGAAAAACTAAACACTGTTCAGCTGTTGACAGAAAACACTGTCATCAACTGAACATCCTCTCACTGATTCTGCAGGAATACAATGAAATATATAATGCAAATTGAACTGCTAAAAAACTAATTTATGATAATAAATGTCTGGTGGCAGCAACATCCAACCCGATCAAAACGGGGTATGGCTGCTGTACTGCACAGATGCTACAGATAACAGGAAGATGGTCGAATCTATTACCTGTAACCCCCGCTCTTCCTATCCAAAGAGTTGTAAAGGATTCCGAGGTTTTTGGCCGTCAGAAACTGCTTTAAATCACACCCGTAGTCCATCAGGAGTTTCACAAAGTCCGTCCTTTGTTTAGTTATTGCAAACAACATGAGTTGGTCCAGCTCAGAACACTAGAAGAACAAATTATATTTAGCTGTTATATTAAATATTTAGAGCACTAGAAATAATTATATTTAGCTGTTATTATTTAGTATTTAGTTGTTTTTCCCCTTTAGAGGGTCAGAAGGCAAACATTTAGATGGAATACTACCATGCATGGTGACAAAAAAAAACAGAAGCTATTTTATATTTGTGGGTACTCGGTAGATGAATTGCACATCACTCACCGAAAACTTGTAGAGTTTTTGACTGAAAATGAACTCCCTCGCGATCTTGGCATGTCCCCAGGTGATAGCCAGCCTCATTTGTCTCATCTTAGTAGCAGCTAACACGTTGGCATTGGCGCTACTTTTCATCAGGGAGGAAAGGATGTAAAAATCAAGGGGTTCCGGGTTTTGGATGCTATAAATAGTAACAAAGTCCCGAAATGTAGATATTTCCAGGATTAAATCCAGCATTTCTTGTTCAATCTTGTACTTTCCAAAGTCTTTGTCGATTAACCTACGTATTTCCTCATCTGCTTCCGCTGAAAATAGGAAAAGGGCATTGTTATACAGTCGGACCCCGATTTAGTGGCACCCCGATTTAGTGTCAGGATTTTCCCCCCGAGGATACCACTAAATCGGGGCAGACTGTAGCATATTTCTTATGCAGTGTTTGTTGCAACCCAGAAGTAATTTATTCTTCTGAGTCACAATAAACACTGCGTAAGAAATATGCTACAGCTCCAAAGAGTCCAGAAACTGTGCGTTTCTTTTTCTCAGTGACAGACAATGTTAATTTTTGGTGTCATTTGTATCGTGCCGTGGAGGGCGTGTGTGTCATGTCAGACGACAGATCTGCATTGGACATAGCTAGCTCGG
The DNA here is from genome assembly GCA_000695325.1 of Pleurobrachia bachei. Lineage (NCBI taxonomy): Eukaryota > Metazoa > Ctenophora > Tentaculata > Cydippida > Pleurobrachiidae > Pleurobrachia > Pleurobrachia bachei. The sequence goes on along the minus strand of AVPN01002062.1, from coordinate 6,623 downwards.
TCATTAGTTAATTTGACGTCAAACCTTAATTCTTCCCCAACTCCGTTTCTCCCTCCCTTCTAGATATCTTAAAAACTAACCAAACTCTTCTCAACATTAGCGAAAAATGTCCCGAGAGATTGATCAGAGAAGCGAGGATTATAAGTTGTAAGTGATTCTAATTTTACCACCAGACCTCTTATTTCTAGACATCCCAAATATTACGTAAGTTAACCACCAAGAACCTACCGAAACAAGTATACAACCAATCAGAACTCGTTATTTAGATTAGGTCACGTGATTGGTTAAGGTTTTTCAGCCAATCAGGGACCCGTATTTGGATTAATTTACTACTCACCTGATAAGGTTCGCTCCCTGTTCGCTGGATCCACAGCCACACTATTTTCAAACCCGTAACACAAAATATCACTCGCCCTTCCACTCCCCTTGAGGACGACCAGTGTGTTGCCCTTCCGTAGGGTACTAATTGCAATCTCCAAACTTCTCATACCTCCCTCGACCATGATACACACCATGGGTAACGGAACATCTGAAAGGGAGGAGGGGAGGGCGTTACCATGGTTACAGACTGGGGGCCGGGGTGGGTTACCATGGGTAACGGCACATCTGAAAGGGAGGGTTAAACTGGTGATGGCACATCTGAATGAGAGGAGGGGAGGGTTATAACAGGGGAGGGTTAGAATGACTGTCTACTTTGACAGTTCATTCCTCTCTCCCTTTCTCTCTCCCTTTCTCTCTCTATCCATCTATGTCTCTCTCCACCCATCTCTCAATAATATCTCTCTATCTCTTCACCATGCTCTCTTTCCACCCCGCCGCTCTCACTCTCTCTTTAGTCTGTTCTTAACCCGATGACACATATTGACTGCGGGGGAAAAACTAAACACTGTTCAGCTGTTGACAGATAACACTGTCATCAACTGAACAGCCTCTCACTGATTCTGCAGGAACACCAAGAAATATATAATGCAAATTGAACTGCTAAAAAACTAATTTATGATAATAAATGTCTGGTGGCAGCAACATCCAACCCGATCAAAACGGGGTATGGCTGCTGTACTGCACAGATGCTACAGATAACAGGAAGATGGTCGAATCTATTACCTGTAACCCCCGCTCTTCCTATCCAAAGAGTTGTAAAGGATTCCGAGGTTTTTGGCCGTCAGAAACTGCTTTAAATCACACCCGTAGTCCATCAGGAGTTTCACAAAGTCCGTCCTTTGTTTAGTTATTGCAAACAACATGAGTTGGTCCAGCTCAGAACACTAGAAGAAAAAATTATATTTAGCTGATATATTAAATATTTAGAGCACTATAAATAATTATATTTAGCTGTTATTATTTAGTATTTACAGTCTGACCCCGATTTACCGGGCCCCGAATTACCGGAACCCCGATTTCCCCCGATATAGGAAATTAACGATATTTGACCCCGATATACCGGGCACCCCGATTTACCGGGCAAAATCCTTTCCCCCGAGCATCCCGGTATATCGGGGTCCCACTGTAGTTGTTTTTCCCCCTTTAGAGGGTCGAGAAAGGCAAACATTTAGATGGAATATGTACTACCATGCATGGTGACACAAAAAAAACAGAAGCTATTTTATCTTTGAGGGTTCGTAAGATGAATTGCACATCACTCACCGAAAACTTGTAGAGTTTTTGACTGAAAATGAACTCCCGTGCGATCTTGGCATGTCCCCAAGTGATAGCCAGCCTCATTTGTCTCATCTTAGTAGCTGCTAACACGTTGGCGTTGGCGCTACTTTTCATCAGGGAGGAGAGGATGTAAAAATCAAGGGGTTCCGGGTTTTGGATGCTATAAATAGTAACAAAGTCCCGAAATGTAGATATTTCCAGGATTAAATCCAGCATTTCTTGTTCGATCTTGTATTTTCCGAAGTCCTTGTCGATTAACCTACGTATTTCCTCATCTGCTTCCGCTGAAAATAGGAAAAGGGCATTGTTATACAGTCGGACCCCGATTTAGTGGCACCCCGATTTAGTGTCAGGATTTTTTCCCCGAGGATACCACTGAATCGGGGCAGACTGTAGCATATTTCTTATGCAGTGTTTGTTTCAACCCAGAAGTAATTTATTCTTCTGAGTCACAATAAACACTGCATAAGAAATATGCTACAGCTCCAAAGAGTCCAGAAACTGAGCGTTTCTTTTTCTCAGTGACAGACAATGTTAATTTTTGGTGTCATTCGTATCGTGCCGTGCAGGGCGTGTGTATGTCATGTCAGACGACAGATCTGCTGCAGTGGACACAGCTAGCTCGGTCATTAGTTAATTTGACGTCAAACCTTAATTCTTCCCAACTCCGTTTCTTCCTCCCTTCTAGATATCTTAAAAACTAACCAAACTCTTCTCAACATTAGCGAAAAATGTCCCGATTGATCAGAGAAGCGAGGATTATAAGCTGTAAGTGATTCTAATTTTACCACCAGACCTCTTATTTCTAGACATCCCAAATATTACGTAACCACCAAGAACCTACCGAAACAAGTAAACAACCAATCAGAACTCGTTATTTAGATTAGGTCACGTGATTGGTTAAGGTTTTTCAGCCAATCAGGTACCCGTATTTGGATTAAGTTACTACTCACCTGATAAGGTTCGCTCCCTGTTCGCTGGATCCACAGCCACACTATTTTCAAACCCGTAACACAAAATATCACTCGCCCTTCCACTCCCCTTGAGGACGACCAGTGTGTTTCCCTTCCGTAGGGTACTAATTGCAATCTCCAAACTTCTCATACCTCCCTCGACCATGATACACACCATGGGTAACGGAACATCTGAAAGGGAGGAGGGGAGGGCGTTACCATGGTTACAGACTGGGGGCCGGGGTGGGTTACCATGGGTAACGGTACATCTGAGCGGGAGGGTTAAACTGGTGATGGCACATCTGAATGGGAGGGTTAAACTGGTGATGGCACATCTGAAAGGGAGGGTTAAACTGGTGATGGCACATCTGAGCGGGAGGGTTAAACTGGTGATGGCACATCTGAAAGGGAGGGTTAAACTGGTAACGGCACATCTGAAAGGGAGGGTTAAACTGGTGATGGCACATCTGAATGGGAGGGTTAAACTGGTGATGGCACATCTGAAAGGGAGGGTTAAACTGGTGATGGCACATCTGAAAGGGAGGGTTAAACTGGTGATGGCACATCTGAATGAGAGGAGGGGAGGGTTATAACAGGGGAGGGTTACAAGGGGAAGGTTACCATCGGTAATGGCACATCTGAGCGGGGAGGTTACATTTGAAGGGTGGGGGGAATCTCTCAGGTTGGATGGGTGGGAGGTAAGAAAATGTGATGATGAAACCTAATTAGAGGGAAAAGTGGCTCAAACTTAAAAGTCTAATTATTATCGTTATTTTGAAATGTTTCACTCACTATGTTTATTGAAGATATCACAAATTAACGTCTCCAGCGCGCCCCTAAACTCATACTCAATCCCATCTGTCCCCGTTGTCCCATCATCCACAAGGAAATGGTGTGTGTGATTGGGGTCTAGAGTCGCAAAACCCTTATCAGGCGGTTCTATTGGGTACTGGACTGCTTCCCGCTGCTGAAACATATTCTGTTACCGTGTTAGTAATAGCAATCACAAAGAAACAAACAAACAAACACGGTTAGTTAGCAATATTTTACTTGGAGCGGGGATGGGCGAGTGCCGCGGATGGGTGGTTATCACCTGATCATTTCGGAGGGTTTAGTTTGGTGACACCTGGCGCGTCCCCCGGTGTCTAGATCACTAATCGAGGGTCAACCCTTGAGACTGTAACTCAGAAATGTTTAGAGAATATGTACTAAAATATTACTTACCCCTCCATGACCTTTATTTGCGTGTGTAAGCAGGGTGTTTCTCCACGTTTTGCCCCAGTTACCCACACCAATCGTTGGTATCCGTGTTGTTGAAATACTCCTTCCTATCACACCTCCCACTAGCTTCATAACACCCTGAAAACATGGTTACCATGGTGAGTTGGTTACCATGGTTACCAAACTGAAAGCTCTATATGGCATGGTGTTCCATACAAGTTGTTGCAATCGAAGTAATTTTGATTGATCAGCTCGACACGCTTGTGATTTGTTTGAAATTATGATGTAATCGAGCAGTTCAAATTGAGCTATTGATTCCGATTGTTAAGATTGAAATTATAATCATCGTGATTGACGTGTTTCTGTTAATCCCAGTTGATTATTACATCATGATCGTTAATTACTGTTTGCTATAAGTATACCACTTACAACTCATGTACCACGCTAAAACGGAACATATAAATAAAGGGATTGATGAAAGAGAAACACACCATGTGTACAATCTGACCCCGACTTATCTCGGGTTCCGGTAAATCAGGTTCCTGCAGGAACCGACTGAAACAACCAATCAGAACTCGTTATTTAATTTGGGTATCAGCCAATCAGGGACCAGTATTTC
>AVPN01002060.1:2850-12875 GCA_000695325.1 Pleurobrachia bachei | reverse complement strand
ACACCCTTTCTCTCTCCCTCACCTCCCCTTTCTGCAGGTTATCCGCTATCTATGGAGGCACATACATGCTCTCCAAACCATTCGAGGGTATTACTAAGGGAGAGGATGGTAAAGTAACTGGTGTGACGAGTGAAGGTGAGACTGCTAAGTGTAAAATAGTGGTAGCGGACCCTTCCTATTTCCCTGATAAGTGTAAGAAGGTTGGTCAGGTAGTGCGTGCTATCTGTCTGTTGAGGGAACCCCTACCTAACACTAACAACAGCCAGTCAAGCCAGATCATCATCCCTCAGAACCAGGTGGGTGTGTATAATGTGTTTCTGTTTGTGTGTACTGTTCTCTCACTGTTCTCTCACTTCTTCACAATTCTATACTCCCCTCACTAACACTGAAATACCACACCATTACATAACTCAGGTTGGAAGGAAGAGTGATATCTACGTGTTGTGTGTGAGTTTTGCCCACAATATCGCCCCTCAAAACTGGTATGTGGCTCTTGTCAGTACCACCGTTGAAACTGCCAACCCCGAGGCAGAATTGGAGCCTGGTATGAGACTACTGGGACCTGTAGTTGAGAAGTTTGTCACAGTCAGTGATATCATGGCACCTAATGATGACGGAAAGGACGATAATGTAAGTGATCTCTCTCTCCCCTAGAGATTGATAAAGTTCTCGATCCACAATTATAGTCAGAGTCCTAATTTATTATATATACTTCTATATATTTCCTAAAACCCACCCCTCCTCCCCAGGTCTTCATCTCATCCTCGTTCGATGCCACTACCCACTTTGAGACGACGTGTGAGGACATTATTGGAATATACGAGAAGATCACTGGGGAACCATTCAACTTTGCATCCCTTGATGCCAAATTGGAAGAATTCAAAAACCTGGGAGAATAGAAATTATAAACAATTTGATTGTCGTGCTCTGTTAATGAGAGAGAATGTGTTTTGTGTAAACTACTACTAGGTGTTTTTGCATGAAGTAAGGAGAGAGCGATATCGTCGATATTGAGGTCTGGTTGAATGCTATTTCCGTTTTTTTCTATCCCACCCTACAATAAACAAAGAAATGGCCGGGTGGCGCCCTAATTATTCTTTCTAGCTGGTTCTAGATTTAAAAATACGCGAGCTAAGCTGACCGATTTTTTCTTTTAAAGGTTTGTTAGGTTGAAGTGGTTGTACAAGTGATATTATTGAAATGTTGGCTGGGCAGCTCCATTGAGAATCTCCCCTTAGTTAATGTAACAATCTCTCTTTAGATGGGATCTGATCAGCTAACTAAATATATGATATTTTACTGGGGGATCTAGAAATATTTTCTTTTGTGTGTGATATGTGAAAATAAGGTGTGTACTTTACTGTACAGTTCCTGCACCTAATATAATAATCAATGTATCTATCTGTATGTGTGTGTTAACCTGTTTCTCTCTCCTTATGTTTGTAGTACCATAATGTGATTGGTTCTAGAAAACCTCTTGTTTTACGAATAATCCTGCAACAAGGCGCATTTGCCAAACAGAACCAAATATTTGGGCACGGTGTCATTCATAGTGCCCAAAACAAGTTGTCTCTCTCCAAATGCGCATTGAACAAATGTTTTTAAAACGATAGTACAGTAGTACACTCAGTTCATACCAATCACCAACAAGCAGCTCTCCCCACCCCCTGCTAAAGTAATACCAGTCCCGGAAACAGCCCTCTCTCTGTCCCCCCCTGCCCTCAATACTCTCCCAGTCACTAATCCACACTCCCTTTTTTACAAGTGTACTTCTCTCTCCCTTTCGCCATCATGATTCTCATCTGTAAGTTGCCACTATAACACTTGTATAATATCTAGTATCCTTCACAACTTATTAAATTTGTTTGTTCCCCTACAGTGTTGTTGATATCATCTTTGGGTAGTGCATTTGACGATTGTGAGATATTAACTAACCGAGACAACATAGATAGAGAGGTAACGACCCTTCCCCTGACCCTTTCCAATTCCCAGATTTGTACTTGTAGTGGGATGTACCGTGAGAATTCCTCTTAGTTTCTCACCCTACACAATGTTTTGATGTCCAAACTCCCTCTCCTAACACACCCCTCCCTTCTCCAGCTCTCTCCTAACACACCCCTCCCATCCCCAGCTCTCTCCTAAGTCCTAACACACCCCTCCCATCCCCAGCTCGCGTATAAAGACACATCTAAAGACGTGGTTCAGTGGCTACCTATCCCTGAGAAACTAAACGATGACTTACCCTCCATTCTTGTAAAGTGTAAATCTGCCAGCCAAACTTGGAGTAATGAAGTCCGGGCCCTAACATACATGTAAGTTGTCACACATCGCTCATATCTCATTCTCTGGGACCCGCTCTGATATGAGAATCAAAATGGGGTATTGCAAAACGGGCTGTCAGAGCATTGGCCCAGCCCTATTTTCATATCTATCAAATGGGAGAACCCCGGTCAGAGACTGACAGAAAACGGAGCTCTCTGTCACTAAAAGAGTCCAGTTATGTTTTAATCCACCCTCCAGTGATACAGAAGTAATAGACGAGATTGACAGTAGTACAGGAGAACCACAGAACTATATAAAGATCACCTGCTCTGGTCAGTACAACACATGTCACCCCTCCAACTCCCCACGTGTTTTGAGATCCATTTCTTAACTTTCCTACAGCACCACTCTTAAAATATCTGACGTGTTCTCTCTAGGTGATAGCTCCAAGGCTCTATCCCCGTTGATCCTAACCTCCCGGACAACATGGTGCTCCACAGGGTGCCCCCTCCTGCCCACCAAACCCACATATAACTGGGCCATTGCATACCCCGGAGAGGTCATGTCAACTACTGCGGGTGAGGCACCCATCAAGCAGTCCTCTGTAGAGGTAGGGGTGACATGCAAGGATGGGGCTGCCCAAATGAATGCAGGGAGATCAGAGACCAAGACGAAGTGTACCAACTCCGGGTGGTCACCAGTCCCTGGACAACTCATACAGTGTGTTGGTATGTGATCTTCTGTTTGTCACATACATCTAACCTTAACCTTTCTCCCATAACCTCCCCCTAATTCACATCCCTCTCCCCTAACCCCTGACCTCACTCTCTCTCCCCCATTTAGACGGGTGTACCAATCTACCCTCAATGGGAGACAGTGTGAGTCTTAGCAAGGCTGCATCAACGGTAAGTGTTGGTTGGGAATAGGATTGTGCTGTTTGTGCTGTTCCCTCGCTTTTTTCTGGTGTATATTTCTTCTTTCAGTTTCTCCCCCTCTCTTCTATTCAGGTGAACGGTGCGGCTCCCTATAACATTGGAGATATAGTCAGTATGGCGTGTACACAGTCAGGGTTCACCCTCTCCACTCCAAACCTTATCACATGTCTCTCAACACAACGATGGAATGATAATCAGGTACACTTTCTTGGTATAAACCAGCTTCTCAAGAGTGGTATAACCCCTGGTTAGGTAAAGTGGTAAAGTGGTAAACACTCGCCCGCCCCGGCCCCACAAACCCCCCACTCCATGGCCCCTCTATCTAATTCTAACCCCCACCCCCACTCTAAGGTTCCCAAGTGTGCAAAAGTTGTTTCCAGTGGGTACTCTCTCCTTCCTTCCTTCGCTGTCCTCCTACCAGCACTACTGCTGTTGTCATCACTTTCTCTATAATACTACTAAAGTACTGTATCAGTGACATGATTAATGAACAGTTGTCAATTGATGAACGGATACATGGACAAAGACTCAATACAGTATTCAGTATGATATGTGTAGCTTCCTATTTATTTATCCCCTTTCTAAAACACCATCTTATTCTTTCATATTCTTTGACTAGCTAAGACTCTAACCATTCAATATCTAACCTTCTCTATTTGTGAAGCACTAACTCTCAGCAACAGAAATAGTGTACAAAACATTGGATAGCTGAATGGAAGACACTATCAAACAGGTACACTTCAATAACTTGTTTTGTTGTTTGAGATAGTAATAGGGTCGATGTTAGTAATCAGAGTTTTAGATCTCAATCTGTGCTGATTCCGATTTTAAATACTCTGTTCGTCTTTCAGGTTCCTTGAAGTATTGTAAACAGCCGGCTACTGCAGCAGATGTATAGTCCCTGGTAAATGACTAAGGCGGTTCAAGGGGTCCCGCAGCGCAATTTTTGCTGCTATTCTTGCAAATTTGGCCCAACCAATGTGTTCCAGTATCTAAAACCAACCCAGCCGCACACCGTGTATAGTTGGAATCGTCTGTATCTACCGTTTCCTGTTTGCTAGACCCCTGAAACTACCGGTAACGCGCATAACGAACCGCCTTAGTCATTTGGCACGGACTATAGCTATCAATGGGAACTCTACAATGATCTTCACAATCCCGTGAGAAACACGCCATAAAATCAGGTGATGAGGGTTTAGGTTGTAAAATGTGTCAGTCATGAGTGTGCCGTGTGTCAGTGTGTGTAGATTTGTCGTTTTGGGGAAGTTTGTGTTAGAACTTCTGTATTTCTTCCACACTCTATAGACCAGTATAGATCACACTCCTAGTGACATGCACTCACCCCTAACACAATCTCATCTTCTCTCCTGTCTCTACTGATCATTAGAACACACGTCGTGTTGAGAAGCTGTACACTTTAACAGTCTAGAAGCACTGATCCCACACATTGAGTAGCTACAGTGTCACATGCCTCTTGGAGTTGTCTCTCTCATTGTACCGCTCTTTTGTTTTATGTGTTTCCCTCTCCCTTATATAAACAATGTTCTATAGCAAACAATTTAATAAAAGCTTACTTTAATTTAAAGTTTAAACATAGCTTGATGCTCGGGTGTACCAATCTACCCTCAATGGGAGACAGTGTGAGTCTTAGCAAGGCTGCATCAACGGTAAGTGTTGGTTGGGAATAGGAGGTCCTCCATTTATAACTGCTAACCCGTTATTTGCTGGGTGCATATATTTCCTCTTAAGACCCTCTCTCCCTCTCTCCTATTCAGGTGAATGGTGCGGCTCCCTACAACATTGGAGATATAGTCAGTATGGCGTGTACACAGTCAGGGTTCACCCTCTCCACTCCAAACCTTATCACATGTCTCTCAACACAACGATGGAATGATAATCAGGTACACTTTCTTGGTATAAACCAGCTTCTCAAGAGTGGTATAACCCCTGGTTAGGTAAAGTGGTAAAGTGGTAAACACTCGCCCGCCCCGGCCCCACAAACCCCCCACTCCATGGCCCCTCTATCTAATTCTAACCCCCACCCCCACTCTAAGGTTCCCAAGTGTGCAAAAGTTGTTTCCAGTGGGTACTCTCTCCTTCCTTCCTTCGCTGTCCTCCTACCAGCACTACTGCTGTTGTCATCACTTTCTCTATAATACTACTAAAGTACTGTATCAGTGACATGATTAATGAACAGTTGTCAATTGATGAACGGATACATGGACAAAGACTCAATACAGTATTCAGTATGATATGTGTAGCTTCCTATTTATTTATCCCCTTTCTAAAACACCATCTTATTCTTTCATATTCTTTGACTAGCTAAGACTCTAACCATTCAATATCTAACCTTCTCTATTTGTGAAGCACTAACTCTCAGCAACAGAAATAGTGTACAAAACATTGGATAGCTGAATGGAAGACACTATCAAACAGGTACACTTCAATAACTTGTTTTGTTGTTTGAGATAGTAATAGGGTCGATGTTAGTAATCAGAGTTTTAGATCTCAATCTGTGCTGATTCCGATTTTAAATACTCTGTTCGTCTTTCAGGTTCCTTGAAGTATTGTAAACAGCCGGCTACTGCAGCAGATTTATAGTCCCTGGTAAATGACTAAGGCGGTTCAAGGGGTCCCGCCGCGCAATTTTTGCTGCTATTCTTGCAAATTTGGCCCGACCAATGTGTTCCAATATCTAAAACCAACCCAGCCGCACACCGTGTATAGTTGGAATCGGCTGTATCTCCCGTTTCCTGTTTGCTAGACCCCTGAAACTACCGGTAACGCGCATAACGAACCGCCTTAGTCATTTGGCACGGACTATAGCTATCAATGGGAACTCTACAATGATCTTCACAATCCCGTGAGAAACACGCCATAAAATCAGGTGATGAGGGTTTAGGTTGTAAAATGTGTCAGTCATGAGTGTGCCGTGTGTCAGTGTGTGTAGATTTGTCGTTTTGGGGAAGTTTGTGTTAGAACTTCTGTATTTCTTCCACACTCTATAGACCAGTATAGATCACACTCCTAGTGACATGCACTCACCCCTAACACAATCTCATCTTCTCTCCTGTCTCTACTGATCATTAGAACACACGTCGTGTTGAGAAGCTGTACACTTTAACAGTCTAGAAGCACTGATCCCACACATTGAGTAGCTACAGTGTCACATGCCTCTTGGAGTTGTCTCTCTCATTGTACCGCTCTTTTGTTTTATGTGTTTCCCTCTCCCTTATATAAACAATGTTCTATAGCAAACAATTTAATAAAAGCTTACTTTAATTTAAAGTTTAAACATAGCTTGATGCTTTTCCCCACCAGGGTTATTCCACCCATAACCCTTCCCATTTCTTGTCGGCCCCACAAATGGGAACCACCGCCCCCTCATACCTCACGGCCATCATTAGCGGTGCTGGTATCACTAAGTGATTGGCCCTGTGCGTAGGGTCCCCAACAGGGGTTCACGCCCATGGCAACCGCTCTTATCAAATCAAATCAAATCAATGCTTTTCACTAAACATGTGACCATTGTTCACAAATCTTGTTTCATCTCTTCACAGCGGTTTCTATGTTATGCGGTGTTAATGTCCATCTCGCCCTACTAGATGCCTGTAGTAGTTTGTTCTCACACAATGGTTCGGTGACAGAGTCTGTTGGTTGTCTTCTCTCCGTATCCCCCACTGCTGTTATAGCTATCCGTTGTGCTGGATACTATGCTTTCCTGTCGCTCCTGGGAATGGAAACTGTTATTAATAGCTGCTTTTTTATTATCCGCCAATAACTGGGAGGATACAGAACAGTTGTACATGCATCTCTCGTCACTTTTTGTCGAGAACTGCTCTAATTCTAGTGACATGTAATATTGTACAATTATTGTCTCATCTTGCAATATGCATCTTGTCTCTCGCTACACATTACCCGTTCCAGTTGTCGGTCTTGTTGGACGAGTTGAGTTAGAAAGTCGATGTAGCAGGTTGCTGATTTTAGTATCTGTAACTTTGACATCTTCTTCTCGGGCCTCCTACACGGTACCATGTCTTTCAACTGAAATGGGAAGGAAACTGTTGTAACCTCTCTCGAACTAGGTCTATACTGTAGCTTTATCTACCACTGTGCATATGACTCTGCGAAGCTTGCAAAGGGAGTATCAAGGTTTTACTTATCCCCCCGGCCCCCGCTCACTGAGTTACTTCTTACCTGTAGGAATGCTTCATTGACAATGTGTTGTCGGAGTCGCTTCCGGGCATTTGAATTGATCCTTTTTACCTGGGGACACACATAATATTGAATCACACACAGAACTACTTTACAAGCCGCTATTATAGGCCCACTTATCACAAAAAGAGAGAGAGTGTGTGGGAAATGTACCGTTCTGGGTGAGTGTGGTCGCTGGTAGGGATCAAACCTATCACTTGTAGAATCCGCACCATACATACTAGTAACAACTGAATTCAAAACTACTTCACTGGCAAGACAAAATCTTTAGCTGGGTCGAAAGGGTCGAGAGGGAGAGAGATTGAGAAGGCTCTAGGTACAAGAGAGGGGGGCGAGGTGTGAAAGCCGTTAACGACTCTAGGGTGTATGCTGGTACATTGATGCACCGAATGGTTATCGGGAGACGCGACATCAATCGCTCCCCCCGATCGTCGCAAACCTTTTGAACGCGGTAGGCGATAGGGGGAGTGAGAGTGATAGGGAGTGAGATTGTTACTGAGAAAGAGAGAGCTGGAGAGTGAGAGTGAGAGAGAGAGGGAGAGAGAGCGAGTGAGAGAGAAAGTGAGAGAGAGAGATTTGATAGAGTATAAGTTAATTGGCTGAGTCCTGATCAACTCATGGCATATTTACCGTACAGAACAAGCACTCAAACTGGGACAAATGGTGGGGGAAATTAGATTGACCCATCCAGCTGGTTTTAACCCTATTCAACGAAAATTGTAAAAAGTGATTGGGTAGATTGGTATGATTAATTGTGGGAGAGAGAGAAATGGAGAGCGAGAGGGAGAGAGAGAGACCTGCACGTAGTTCCGCGATGGGAGGCGTGTTTATAGTTTGCCATGCCCTGCGGGATGAACACAGTCCCAACAATAAAGATGAGAGGTGGGGGAGGAGAGAGAGTGAAAATAAACTATATGTGCGGTCAATGAGCTTATATGCGTGTGGTCAGGTAGAGACCTAAAAGAAAGAATGTGATCGGATGGTAATCATATCGACTGGTATCCCATGGTATCCCATTATAATTCTTAAAATTTCCGAAAATGACGATCCTATCCCCCGTTGTTGAGTAACTTACTCAACAAATCCCCCGGAATTCTTCTATGTACAACCCTGTAAAATTCTGTAGGTCTGATCTTCATCTCATAATTCTAGCCTGCTTTCTCAATATTTTGCAACTCTCATTTGCATTTCCAATTGTCATCTTTATTGTCTACGTCTCGAAATACTCCCATACATGGTCCTGAGTGGTGCACATATTAACACGCCCTTTATAGTGGACCCAGTGTCTAGATAAAGATCCTTACCACGCCCATGCCCACTATACATAAGCGTATGGTGCTCTGTACCAGTCATTTCTTGTTGAGCAACAAAGCTAAAGTCATTCCCAAATCACACAGTCTCAAGTTCCAATAAAAATGTGTCTTCTTTTCCCTTCCTATCATGGTGACTTTATCCCGGGGTGAGTCACAGCTATAAGGATGTTATTGTGGCGATTATTGCAATACTTTTGTCTTTTAGAAATGTTCTACTGAATTCGTTTATTTCTTCCGGGATCCCGTCCTACCTCTATAGGCTCCGGTGGGACGTGGGTTATTCTTTTTGGCTTTTTGCCCCCGAATTCGACGACCCGGTACCGGCCTTATCTTCATAGTTCATACCCTCTCTCTCTCTCTCTCTCTCTCTCTCTCTCTCTCTCTCTCTCTCTTTTTCTCTCTTTTTCTCTCTCTTTTTCTCTATTTCTCAATGTTATTGTTGGACTAATCACGGGACGGCTAACTTGGATTTATTTTGCTTGTTGACACTTCGTGGGTGTGATTACTGTTTGTAGTTAATACAGTGCTACATTATATTTCCTGTGCTGGTTGATTGGCCAATATTTACAACCGTCAATTCAATACCTACATCTGTTTGTATACCTGTTCTGATATCACGCTTACATTCTAACCCAGACCCAACCCTGCTAATATCACCGGCCTGCTATAATCCCCACACTGTCCCTAGTCCCCACACTGTCCCTATACATTTCAATATAACCCGTGTGTGCCCTGTTACTAGATCGCGTACCAAGCTGCCCCTCAGTTGTACTGAATGGATGACAAATCTAATGGAGGTGGAGATGCACTAGATCCCAGCAATCGCTGGGGGGCAGTCCGAGCTAAGGACTGTCCCCAGATCTTCCCCTACTACGTGGAGCAATTCTACGACATGATGACCGAGTTTCCTTCAATGGCATCCGGCACACTCGAGGGATCCATCTCCGAATTTACAGGTAACATTTCGAATTTACATTAATTTGACGGCAGTTTAGCCACTTTGAGACGCCGACCGTTAAAATTACGGGAAAATTACCATGCCACCAATCTCTATTATAAGTTGAAGATGAACGTCGAAGTGGTATCTAAGCGACAGACTGCTCCTTCATTAAGAATCCCAATGGCCTGTTTCCAAGAACTGTTGGTCACACTGACAACGCAAAATCGCGCGCACACCACAAACTGTGTAACACTCCAGAAGACATTGGTACCACACACAGTCATTGCGCGATGTACAGTAGTGAGGCACACAGATCTCCTGCTATCTGATCACATTTCACGTAATTAGTTAACCTCATTA
>AVPN01002059.1:0-12828 GCA_000695325.1 Pleurobrachia bachei | reverse complement strand
TCTCTCTCTCTCTCTCTCTCTCTCTCTCTCTCTCTCTCTCTCTCTCTCTCTCTCTCTCTCTCTCTCACCCTGGAGGACAGTATAATCATTATCTGGGGGGCACCGTAAAGTCGCTGCTGCTACTGGGAGAAGGTGTGTGACAGTGTCAGACCCCACAGGTAGTGTCACGTGACCCAAATAGAGCCCTCTGATTGGAGAAGGAGAAGGAGGAGGAGCGGTTTTTCATGATTCATAGCATTTTGTAATTGACTCGTCCCTTTAGACCACCTCCTTGGGAGAGAGTGAGAGAAAGAGAGGGAGGAGGTTGAGTTCTTCATTTCTCTCCAGATCGTTTTACAAAATGCAGCTCGACCACCCCTTCAGTATTACCTCCCTCCTTCAAAGAGCAGACCACCTGCAGGAACAGGGAGAACTTGGTTACGAAGCAACCTCTCTAAAGGGTGGTACCAACAGCACATCAAAAGGTATGGCCTGAGACACCCAGCTTGACCGTTTTGAATCTTACAGCCCCGATCGTGTGCAGCCTCCATTTTGCAGCTTGTATTTTGTAGGGAGATTTAAACTGTCAAAACAAAACTTTTCTTACTATTTGATGTCGCATCAGTGTCTTAAAGAATAAAGATGATCGAAAACTAAAATTACTAGCTGCTAGCTCCAACTAAAATGTACTTTGAACGGTTCAAATGAACCCACCATGATAATCACGTCTAGTTTGCTGATACTGGCCACTGTCTCTATTAAATATTTGCATATGTTCTGCTCCCCCATCAAGCAGCCTAGCCTCGTCCTATTGGGAGTTGAAACTAGGCAGCATGTTGGAACAAACAAACAAACAAAAGTCAAGCTGCGGTGTGTATTTTCCGCGCGCCACTCAACACTTGTGAGAGGGAGCGCGCTGGTTAGGTATGTGGCGTGACTCCGCGGCTCACGTAACTCACTCTTGCAAGAGTGCGACACTGTGTGGCAAATGCACCTCAAAAGAGCATGATCTCACAATTCACACATGACCTCAGACCTCTATTATAATAATGAGCTCATCTTATGTTTCAGATTCTCACATAGAAAATGGTGGGGAACAGCTAAAACGAGGGAGGCACGAAGACGGGGAGGGTGATCAGAAGAAGCGGCGTCGGCCAAGAACCATTTTCACAGGTTCACAACTCGTTGCATTGGAGAGCGTGTATCAGAGTCAAAGGTTGTTGTGCAAGTGTGAGAGAGCAAGGTTGGCTGGGGCACTTTCATTGACTCCTTCACAAGTCAAGGTATACCATCTTATACAGTAGTCCAAGTCTGTAGGTACAGTCGGACCCCGACTTACCGGGCCCCTCGATTTACCGGGCAAAACCTTTTTCCCCAAGCATCCCAGTAAATCGGGGTCCGACTGTACCTACTCAGAAATCGAGAAACCTTATGATATCACAAAAATTTCTCGATTTCTTATTAGACTGAGGGTGTGTCTGGGTCTCTAAGTATAAAGGATAATTGGTTACGAAGTCACCCCTAATATTGCCCACCGGGGCGCTCGCGTGGTGGGGTAATTTCATTACCAAAAAGACTTTTGACTGCTTTAAAGGTTGCTTCCGAAATTAATACGAAGGCCGAAGCCGTTAATTCTTTTACTGATTCTCGTGGATTATCTTTGATGGACCGATTTCAAGATTTTTTAAACATAATTTCAAATATTTGATTAAATTTCATATTTCCCAGGTATGGTTTCAAAACAGACGCACTAAATCTCGGAGAGATGTTGTTGGCGAGCATCATCCCTCTACCACTACAACCTACGTCGTCTCAGAGAAGAGCCCCTGAAGTGTGTTGACAGTTCTAAGAGAATGTCTCAAAATGATAGGCAGAGAAGTGATCAAGTGATAGGTAGAGAGTAGAGAAGTGATGGTTATAAAGTACTGACAAGAATGATGAGAGCAAAGTTAAATCTTTCGCTCTTTTGTTAATTTTGATAATATCTCTTCTTGAAGACACTGTGGTAGAAAGATAGCGAGAGAAAAAAGAGAGAAGTATACTATCTCAGCTAATTAAATGGTTATATCGTGGAAACCAATTACAACTAGTTTATCCAATTAACGATGGTATGATGTGTTTGTAATTTTAATTCTTTCCTCTTTTAATAGCCGGTATTTTGTGTCGGTCACGTACTTAGTACGTCCATTTAATTGAAAACTAATTGTATCTAGGTTCGTTGTTTGGTTATTTCACTAAGACATATTCCGGTCTAATAAAGTTGTTGAGTAAAGAGCCCTCCACTATGTACTAGTAGCAACAGTCGAGACCCCTTACAACTAGTTAGCAAGTTCTTCTGACAGTTAAAGCATCATTCTGGAGAACAGCTGAGAGGAAGGTGTTGTCAGTGAGAGAGAGACCGTCTGAAGAGAAACAGAGAATCGAAACCTAAGATACCGTAAGGGATAAGGAAGAGAGAGAGAGAGAGAGAGAGAGACAGAGAGAGAGAGAGAGAGAGAGAGAGAGATGAGGAGAGAGAGTGCCAGTTGTCGAACACCAAGCTATCAACACCATTCATTACCAGTGCTGTTCCACGTTCTTGTTTCACTAACTGTTCGAGCAGCTACCCGTCCAGTCGCTACAACGATATACCACCACGCTTCTTTGTGATGACATCCTTTCAGTTCAGTTACTTCATGTTCAGTTAGTTCTAATAGAGATATCGAGAGAGTTGTAGTTCGGGCACAGTTTCAGGTAACTCAAAGTGAAAGGGTAGATTGAGAAATATTCAAGTATGGGACAGGATCAGGTAGAATAATTGTCAAAAATGAATGGTCACGTGACTTGTTATTTCCAAGAATATTCTCAGTTTTAGGCTTTCGTTAAAATTGATCCACCCGCTAGATCCCTTCCTGCGTTGTATGAGGGAGATAGAGAGACTAGATAGACAGCAGTCACGCAGCGTAGCCACCCCACGCGTGATTCTAGAACCCTCCACTCCACTAACACAATTATTGGTTATCCAATGACTTTTGTCATGGGGCTCTTCTGGGGGATTGTTAAGGTTTGTGGGGTTCTTCAGGGATTGTTAAGGTTTGGTTGCCATCCTCTCTTACTAGGGCTGCTGCAGAGGTCCATCGAAGCACCGGATTCATTGTCCGTTAACCGTTTAAATACCTAATTCGTTTCTCCTAGAGAGCTGTCAGTTGTGTGCATCTGATTTTGGCCTAATCTCCTTATCATAATAGTTTTTGTGTTTTGAGAGAGAGAGATAGAGGAAGAGAGAAGGAGAGGGAGAGAGAGAGTACCTTCTTTCTTTTTCGTAGGAAGTTAATTTGCTCTCGTTATCTTGTGCACGCAGAGAATAACCGTTACTCTTTGTTTCTAATCGATGAGTGACCCCAGAATCAAATTGAGAGAGAGAGAGAGAGAGAGAGAGAGAGATAGAGCGATTGAGAGGGAGAGAGATAGGGATAGAGTTCTTTGCTTTGCAATCACCCCTTGTTCTGCAAAACAAAACTGCAGCAATCATTCCGGCCACATACGATTGTTTCCTCCAGTTTTTGCTTTAATCCATCAATAGAGAGAGGTGTCGACCCTGAGAGACGTCGAGTCGACTAAGACAGGAAATTTCATTACATAGCTGAGAAACGGTTAAGTTGTTCCCCTCTGTATGTTCCCCTCCTGTTACATGTCCCATTAATTTCTCCTAACCAGGAAGATACCTTTTTTTCATAAGATCCTTCCCCTACATTACCCAGAACATTATATTGTTTACATACTTTAAGGAAGAGTATAATATGTGTGCGAGTGGAAAGTCTAGTCGTACTGCTATAACTCAGCTGGGATATAACAGCGCCCTTTAATAGTCCCTTTGTCATTTTGCTCCTTTTAATAGGGATGGCGCCTTGTGTGTTCCTTAAGAACTTAACCCCCTTGTTCATCCCCTCTTGTTCACCACTTGTTCATTGAGTCGCTGGACACTGTCTTCCGCGCTCCGGAACAATTAAACAATTAAGTAACCCCTTGTTCACCCCTTATTCATCCCTTCTTTGTTAGGCCAGCTTCAATTCTGTGTCACCCTTGTCAACTACAGTAATTGTGTCTTTGTGAGAGAGGGGATAGTACCAGGGATGTTCATCTAAAGTTTCACTAATGGAATAACGCTAGAAACTTCTCTTGATCTCTCACGTGTTGTATGAGCAGTTGTAAGAAATAAATAATGGAATAAGCAGTTTTTTTGTTGATCTACCATTTCAGAGTGCACTCTTTGAAATAGAACGTGTGAGCCACACAATTGTTTTGGTGGGGCAAAATACCGTAGCTTAGCCTAGTAGAGCGGATATAATATTTGATAAAAGCCACTTAGGCAGAACGCCAAAAAGTTGGAGGATAGTATAAGTAAGTGGGGCACATGGAACAACATTGATATTATTTCTACCGATTTCATCATTTGACTGCAAATAGAACACTAGTAGGCTATGACAATTACTTACCAGTTTGCCAGTAGTGATCCTGTGGGTTCATTTTTAGAACGTCCCTAGTCCAAAGAAGGGTCCCCACATCACATCGCTCACCCGCCAGAAACAACCTCCTGAAACTGAGTGAGAGGGGAGTTTGAGGGAGAGGGGGTAGGCGATAGCTTGCTTGAGAGGGGGGCAGAGATGGGGTAGTTGGGGAAGGGGTCCCGGAGCAGAACTAAGGGTCACAAAGGAATTGGTCAGAGAGGGGGAGGGGAGAGGGTAGTTGGAGGACGGGGGTAGCTGGGGGAGGGGGTCAGAACTCAGAGAGGGAGTAGTTGGGGAGGGGGTCCCGGATCAGAAATGTGGGTCAGAAAGGAAGGTCAGAGAGGTCAGAGAGGGGGTAGTTGGGGTCAGCATTGTTTTGGTTCTGTGGTTTGTGGGCAGTAATACATGACTGGTTAGGTATAGTATGGGTATATTTATTGGTATTGCTCCATGGTGTCAGAATGTTGTGAGAGACAAGGGGAGAGGTGTTGGATTAATTAAAAGTCGCGGGTATATTAACCAAAAGGTTGCCCTGCTGTCAAATCAACTGTCGAGAGGGGCGATCTTTAAATTGGGTGGTTAAATTTCAAAATACAGCTTTGACAAGCTCTATACCATTTAACAATCTTGGGAAATTGGAATGGTCTAATATGTTATGAGGCGCATGGTTTAGTTTAAAGATGAGGTAAGGGAGACCTCTAGTAGGTAGACATGGAGGAAAATCACGAGAAAGTTCCAAAATGTTTGGTACGTGAGAGCTGTCAGATGAACTAGATAACTATTTTTGACAATGTCAAAAATAGTTATCTAGTCAATGACATGATGACATTTTTTAAGTTGTTACCATCCCCCGCTTAATGTGGCTAGACACCAATGCGTCATCTGGCTAGACACCCCTGACACCCTCGCGTCGAAGCTGTCCCTAATTTTACTTATCATATAACTATTTAGTATAAAATCCTGTACAGTTGTCATGAATTGCTTGATACTGTGTCCGGGGAGCCCATCTGAGCACACTGTTGCACACAGTCGAATCGGGGCTAGTTGAGTCCAAACTATGAACATTTTAATCGTGATCCGGATGGTGCAAGTCTCGTTTTGAAGGAGCCTAATTGTGCAGTTAATAAATCTCAAGGGAGGGAGAAATTTACGATAAAACGGTTTCTTTCCTAAATTTTGTGCAATATTTCATGGCTTATCAGGCAATATGCCTATCAGGCAATATGCCTATCAGGCAATATGCGATATGGATTGTTAATACCTCGGCCTATAAAATAGACAATAACCCTTCTCTGACACCTCAGGTACGTTTAATATCTCGGTGGGGTGACGTTTTATAAGCCGAAATATGAGGGAGAGAGAGAGAGAGAGAGAGAGAGAGAGAGAGATAGAGAGAGAGAGGGGGGAGTTATAACAGATGTAGTGAAAATGAACTCAATCCAATTTTATTCAGCATGAGATACAACGAATAAAAGAACACCTTGTTTTTAAAAACCCTTTTTAGCAGTGAGTCATAGTCTCGAGGAAAGAATATCTAGTTTAGCTAAATTATAATTTATCTTGGTTTAACTGTTTTCTTACTTTATAGCGCAGCTTGAGTTTAATGCTATTCAAATAGCAGTGTGTGCCGTGTGGGTGAAAGAAAGAAAGGGAGAGATAGAGACGAGAGGGAGAGATATGGAAGGAGACAGAGAGACAGAGAAAGGCAAATGATATATTTGTCCTCTTTGCTATCTGCGTGTATTTATCAGAGATGTAAAATTATCAGACTTCAACTAACCTATTGTTGGAGTATAGTGAAATTGTACGAACCCCTCGGAGCATAAAATGAACTATTGGACAATGGGCCCAATATTCTAGTAGAATTCTCCTAGAATATGTAATGCAGTTGGTTAATTTGTCGCACCCGATCGCCCCCCTTATATAATTTGACGTTCCTTGACTTCTAATTTCGTCCCTTCATGGTGACCTCTGACCTCTGATGGTAGAACGGCATTATGCTTTTATAATAGAGACTGTCAAATTATCGCTTCTCAGAGATTCTACAGAGGAGAGCTCTTGGGGTGACGTGTCCCCTTTTCTTGGTACTTTCAGTGTTAACGGAGGAGAGCTCTTGTTCACGGAGGGATTTTATGGGGTGTAAACTGTCAGGACCTACTTCATGTGCATAATTCATTATGTAGGATCTGTACAGGAGAGAGAAAGAGAGATGGAAATGAGAAGTGGCACGTGCATTTAGGCATTTAAATATGCGTAGGCGTAGTTTTTTTCTTTGCATAGAAAGTTGAAAAATAAGTGTCATAATTATTCTGTTTTAAATTAAATCCTTAAATTATTTAAAATTATCCTCGCTTTGTGGTGTATAAAGACGTAATGAGCATCTATGGGCAGTGGGCTACGTAAATAAATCGTGGCCCATCTCTCTCACTGCTCTCATTCCCTCTATCGGCTATCCTTTGAACTTGCTGAGTAAGGGGGTTACTCACAAACCATAAACCAAAGTACTGTGGCAAAGTACGTGGAAACTCATGGTTATTGATTTCACAGTTCAGAAACCACATGGAACTTGTGTTTCACAGTTTAGAAATACTGCACTTTGTACGTTGTTCTTCCGTGGCGAGAGGGGGTCACGCAGGGTAACTCTGTAGTATCAATATCACCAACATGATGGTCCTTTATCGGAACGTGTTCGCGAGGAGTCATTCCGCGTCGTGGGTCCCAATAACACCAAAATTAAAGGAGCATGAGAAATGAGAGTATATAATACAGTCGGACCCCGATTTAGTGCCCCCCGATTTAGTGCCCACCCCGATTTAGTGCCCAAAACCCATTCCCCCGAGGATGTCACTAAATAGGGGTCCGACTGTATAATATAGAAATTCTGTGGTGTGGCTTGAATAATGAGATCTGAGTAAAAAATAAATCGAAAAATACCGGAGTTGCATACCGGAAATTGAACCAGGAACCTTCAGAGAGCTATACCACTAAGCTACCAAACGTTCTGTAGTATAGGTTGTACCAATAATATCTCTAATGAATAACTGAACATGAGAGTGTGAGGGAGAGGGGGGATGGAAAATGCATGACTAATGTGGTATAGGTAGGTACTATGACAGGGTGCAAGATATCTGCCATACCTACCACTCGTCTGGACACTTATATCTACCATTGCAGGGTGTAATACCTCGGCCTATTACACCCTGCTATTACACCCTGCTATGGCAGGGTGCAATAGTAGGGTGTCACTCGTCTGGACACCCTCTGACAACCTACCATTGCAACTTTACTTCTATGGGGTATGGGAAATTTGATACCCCGATGATTGCATTGTGTTAGAGGGTGTCCAGACGAGTGATAGATGGCCTACTATGGTAGCTAGGCTACTACTCGTCTGAACAGTACCGTGGGTGCCATAGCACCCTGTCATTGCACCCTGCAATTGTAGCTACCTACCACTCGTCTGGACCCGGCCTAACTTGAGAGTGAAAGTCTGATGTGATGGGGGAGTGAGGGGGGAGTAATGTGAAAGATGGAGGATGGAGGGAGGGGGAGTAACGTGAGTTTCAGTTTTAATATCATTTGGCAGCACAGTAAGGTGTCCAGCAGCACATCAATAGGGACTGTTCCTTTACAAAAGCAGGGGGCAATGGAAATTGCCTTTCATATTTTGAATTAGAATTCTTGCTATACGCCCCATTTATTGTGTCCTAAGATTATGCATTTGCTGTCCTATTAGAAACTATACAGTTCGTGTCCTAAGAATACTGTGCATTTCAGTGGAATTATCCTGTCTTATTGTTCCGTGTTTGCATATATAATACCGATTACTTCTCGCATATATTATAGAGGGTGGATTATGTAAAATAATATGAAATATAGGTGGCATATAACACCCTGCTCTTGCTCTGTTACCAGCTCGATTTCCATCACTTTATCATAATATTGTTATTCTGAATAGGTAGCAGCAGACACATCACAGTTCGCTGGTCGGCTGTTGATCGAAATAGCTGCTAGTAGCGAACTGTGATGTATACTTTTCTTTCCCTCTTGCTTTGTATTTCCGTAAAAGTCTTCTGTCCTAGTACAGTCGGACCCCGATTTACCGGACAAAACCCTTTCTCCCGAGCATCCCGTTAAATCGGGGTCCGACTGTACGCTTCAATGCCCAAAATGAATCAATTCTACCAATTAACTGTTGACAAAAGAAGATCGCACCTACCAGTCAGACTGAGAGTGTGTGTCAGATACACTGTGTCTATTAGGAGTGGAATGAATCACATTGAAATAGAGAGAGAAAGAGAGAGAGAGAGAGAGAGATCTGAGAGAGAGAGAGAGAGAGATATACAAACCTCTCTTCATTTATTTCCTCATTTCTTTTCACAATAGAACCCAAGAGTGTGTGGGTGTATCTTAATATTATTGGGTTCTTTGTTTATCAAAATATTCGTGTACCGTATGCCGTATGTGTGTCACAGTTAGCATACAGTGGCATAGAGCTTCCATGATGAACTGAATTCATTTGTTTTAATTTTCCTGCTGCATATGTTTATCATTTGTTTTAATTAATTCTTTCTACATCGTTGAAGGCTACTGTTGTCGCAGCCATCGACTCCCGGGCTCATGACCGACGGGACGCATAACACAACCCTATTCATTCACCGCCCTAAAGTTTGGTCGGTCATGCGCATTGCGCAGCGATCGACTGGCGAACCGCTCGAAAGTTAGAGGTGGGAATTATATCTAACACAAGAATTACAACCAGTTAATTACTATAGCTAATTACTTGTTTAGTAACATTGAGAAAGCAGAACACAAAGATCATTCGTCTGAATTAATTCGTGAGAAAGCTGCCATGGGAGGGAGGGTGGGAAGATTACCAGAGACTGTAAGAAATGTATATTTTGTGAGAGGATGAGAGAGGATCTATATATTTTGTCTCCGCATTAGATTTTCATATTTAACTATGAAAGTCATTAGGCACACACACCGGCCGAACATTGTGTACATTATTATCTCAACCTTTGTTGTATCGCTTTGTGCCCCATATATTTGGGGAAACTCTAATGGACGTGCAGTAATAATGTGCCCCATATATTAGAGAGTGAAGAGTGAATTTTGAATAGTAACTTGAGTATTCGGTAACAGATCACCATCTAGATTTACTTCCTTGTTAAACAGATTACAGAATTTGCAGTTTAAGCTCCAGTTACAAATTGGAAACTGATGCCAGTTTTTAGCTGGGATGAACCATTGCATGCTGTGCATGTCATCTACAATCACGTGACCTGATTTCGATGTGAATTGCATTGGAAGTAGCTCTGTGCGTTATTTATATAGTGTCATCACTTCGATGTGAAACTGGGACCTGATAGATTGATACAGTGTATTTTTAATGCCTTTATTATAGACTGATCTATATAAACTCATTGTAGCTTCTGAGTTAGTTGTTTGGCGCAGCCGACCCGATCTGAGCTCACTGTAACTTGATTGAGAATCGAGGTCTGGCACTGGTAACGCAAATGCAACTACGCCTATCTTGCGGTCACGCTAAAACGTGCCTTACTGTCGCAATGCTCTAGCGTTACTGTATATAATAGAGGGGTCTGTCAGAGCATTGGCCTGACCCAATTCTCGCTTCTCTCAAATAAGCGGAGCTCGCGATAACTGTGGTCAGAGCATTGGCCTGACAGAAGAGGGGTAATTCGTTGCCAAGCACTAAGCAGGACCACTGGCCCCGTTCCAGATCCATATATGTTTACTTTTCTACCATGCAGTATCATTGATATATAGTGCTTGCCTTGTTCGACCTTTTTCCCCCGCACCCGGGGAGGATAGTGCATATCAAAGCTGTGGTCGAAAAGTAAACATTCCCCTCTCATCCTATGGCGGTGTATCAGTCTAGATATATTGAGGAACAAGAAGTGTCGTATGATACCCGCCTATGCAGTAGTGAGCGGTGAGTTGCTTTATCATACTTGGAATTCACCTTTGCGATTTCTTTGTCTAGACTCTGATCTCTCTTGCATTCTGTATTGTGTGAACAATATAATTGGTTGGCTTGATAATTATTGTAACCAGTCAAAGTTGACATGATTTAACAGATTAACCATCAATTACCAAGGGTGTGCTTTTAAATCAAACGTCATTAAAAAGTACACATCATGTACTCTAAGTAGAAGCTGATCTGTGTAAACACAAGCCCAGTTGTTGTGTGGGTGATTTGGAGGATTTTATTTTATTTTCAGCGTCGAGTTTCAGAATCATTTTAGTGTGGCAACTTAACATCAAATATTATGTAAGGAGAGTCTCTCTTGAAAGATAATTATTACTATAACACCTGTTGTTAGCACCCATTATTTTAGTAAATTTAGCAGGTGTGAGTCAGGAACCGAAATACTGGTCCCTGATTGGCTGATAACCGGTCACGTGACCTAAATAACGAGTTCTGATTGGCTGTTTACTTATTTTAGTTATTGTGCAGGTGCGAGTCAATGTCTCGATTTTACTTGAATTTATGTAACTTACCATTTTCTTAGAATCTCAAGATGATTTATATCATCAGCTATAATTTCAACAAATGTTTCAAATTTTGAAATAAACAAGAAACCAAATTGCTGAAAGCTTTGTCATGTCACGCTCCAGTGTCCCTTATATAAGAGCCGGTGTATCATGTCAATGAGAGATGATAAAAGAATGGTAGTCGACAGATGTGGTGAAGGGTAACTAGTTTAACACTACAATTTGATCTAGCCAGCTTCAGGAGAGCTTCAGAGAGAACACAGGTGTTGTATGATGATCTGACATCTAGTAGTAGTACAAATAGATTGAGACAGCAGCAGCTGTACGGTATTCTATGTTGTAGAACTATCTGAGTTGTAACAAACAAACAGTACTCAATTTTAGATCCTATAAAAACAGTATTTATAATTTCTTTCGACAGATCATAGTTCCTTTCGAAAGATCATCGACAGATCATCAAGTCTCTAATATTTATATTTCCTAATTGTTTCTCTGTTTCTAAAAGTTATTATAGGTGTTTACAATATATTTGTTATTTTCTGTGTCTCTCTCTGTTTACGGTGTACAGCTGTTGCACACACGCATCGCATGAGGTGCCCGCAACATGAACAACACAAAGTTACTGCACTTCTGATAAATGTAGTGAATCATGTTGAACATCACGAACAATACGCCCTATCAGAAGTTAGTCACGACGTTGAGACTTGAGTGGTCGCATCGTTCAAGCCAGTCGCCGAGTGGCTGGTAAAACGTATGCATTGCCAGCGCAGCGATTATAAAGTACTTATAATATAATATTCGAGTCAGAATTAAATATATGTAACCACTAACCTTAAATATTCTAAAAGTTTGATTCGGTGGGCGTTTAGATAAATCATAACCTAAATTTTAAGCTTATATTTGTAACCACTAATCATCAATAATTTAAATATTCTAAAATTTTATTCGATGGGCGCTTAGATAAATAATTGCCTAAATTCTAAATGAGAGGCATTATATAATATGAGAGCTTAGAGGCATTAGGTATTATGTCAGGTTTAGGAACTGAATAAATTTTGCATGCATAAAAACTCATGCTTCAATTCTTAATCTTATATACTGCAGCCCTTTCTATATTTTGTAACCTTCAAATTACAGCCATCCAGTTCCGTAGATTCTTCTCAATTCGCCCTCCATCATCTTCTTCTTCTTCTTCTCCGTCATATCATGTGAATTCAGTTTCGTATTTTTCTTCCCACTGAACTTTCAATCCGCTCTCCTTCTTCTATTATACTTCTTCATCATGTTCTCCATCAATCATCATCCAGTTCTGTATTTTACTTCCCAAGCTGATTATAGAACTCTCATGAGTCCCCTACCGCAGATGGTTGCAAAGCCGTTAAAGTTGTAATCGCAGAGATCATTATTTAACTACGCCATTAATTTGGCCCGCTTGGTCTTCGTGACAAACTGACATACCGCTCTAAATCAGAGAAACCGCTCCTCCTGGAGAAATCGCTCCTCTGGGAGAAATTGCCCTGCTACGGGAAATATCTAAAACAAGTATTACCAGCTGTACTCATGTATAATATCTCCCAATCTTCACAATATCTACACATTACAATCTCTCTATCTATCTCTCTCTCTCTCTCTCTTTCTCTCTCTCTCTCTTTTGATCACTTTATATATCGCTCTCTCTCTATCTCACCCTCTCTCTCTCTCTCTTTCTCAATGACCGCACCCCTTATCTTTCCCTGCTACTATCAGCTGATATATCCACTTCCTTTCTAAGTTCAATACCCCGTGCTCCGAACAATATCTCCAATATCTCTCTATCTATCTCTCTATATATCGCTCTGTCTAT
>AVPN01002057.1:0-16426 GCA_000695325.1 Pleurobrachia bachei | reverse complement strand
TTATCATGACTACAGCCCCTCCTGCGGAGGGGCTGCTTCGCAGCCAAGATTATTACATAATATGAAGAACCACCCCGGCCCCCCTCAATGAGAGAACAGATCACTTGAAACTTCTCACTGTGAGATCCTCCCGTACAATCAAACTTTAATCGCTACCAATTCATCTTTTCTCACAATATTCCTACAGTGCACAATGCAGCCCCGGAGCAGCCTGCTTGTGTACCGCACTACTGCATTAAAAGTGTTGGAAATTATGTCTACTCTAGTGTTAACACGCCCTACTGATCAATAATCATGGAAAGATATCGGCAGTGCAATGGTGAACTGCTAACAACCAATCAGAGCTCGTTATTTAATTATCAGCCTATCTTCTTGGAGGACGTCTCTATTTTGGTTGAGATGAAGGGTTGGAACCATAGAGTTTCCTTTCCCGGCCCCTTTCTTCCTCTCTATCCCTCCCTCTCACTCCCTCTCCCTCACTCCCTCTCAATCTTTGAACGATTCAAACTTTTATAAAGATTTAAAGATTGAAGAATTTTCAGGCGCAGAGACACAGGTTAGCTATACGAGTGAGAGACATGGAGACGACTATGAATTTTTTCTCTCTTGTGTATATTGAGAGATTGTGAGTCGATCTCCTCAGGCGGGGATATAATGGGTCTAAGACAAAGGTATTAAATTGAGAGGGAGAGAGAGAGAGAGAGATAGAGAGAGAGAGAGAGAGAGAGAGAGAGAGAGAGAGAGAGAGAGAGAGAGAGAGAAATAGAGGGAGAGAGAGAGAGAGAGATTTAGGGATCTATCTATCAGATTATTTTCTTTTATCCGCCAACACGTACGTTTGCTACCTAACCAGAGAAAAAATGAACCGATTGATTTGATTCTGGTGATATGTGAGTGTTAACATGATACGTCTCCTTCTCTCCACAGCTGCATTATGCGGGACTATTGTTCTCACAGGTTAGTCTAAGAGTGCTGACCCTAACTATATTCTATAATAGTTGAGAACGAGTTATAAGGTCCTTCAGGTGTCTTATAACTTATAAGAGTTATAAATAACCCCAGTAAATCGGGGTCAAATGTCGTTACCGGAGAAGTTTATCCTCCTGGTAAATTGGGGTTCGACCGTAATTAATTACTTATATTTCAGACTGGACAGCTGTAGTGTTAGATTTGAATATACCCCGGGACCTGGAGGCAACACCTATCCAGATAAAGACAAACTCTACACTGGGCAGTGAAGAAAAGATCCAATTGCGGGTGTCCGACGGAGAAGACATTTTCGGTAGTGTACGTGTTAGATTCAAAACCCCGATTCAGTATAAAATAGCTTACTGCAGCGACTGGACAAATATGCCAGTGCAACCCCCGGTTGAGGTGGATAAGATTTGGAAGATCACTAAAACGGAGACTGCCATCATCATCACATGCAACAATGTGGAGGTGGTGAACTACCTGTTCGCAGATAGTTCAGAGAGCAAATGTGTTCCAACGTGGGCTGGTGATGTTGTGGCGGTTGATTTTGATAAAGACCATGACACAGCATCTGACTTCTACAGAGCAGGTACTTGAGATCTAAATGCCACTTATTATGTACATACTAGTATGTATAACAGTATAATATATACTGTGAACAGGTAGTCCACCACCTCAACACTATTGCATGTTATACATACTGTTATACATACTGTTATAATAAAGGACGTGGGTTTAGTATAATCTATAAAACTAGAGCCCAACTTGCTCAAATTTAGTAAAAACGGCCGCTATTTCAGAGTGGACAGTTGTAAAGCGGAATGTGAAGATACCCTGGGACCTAGAGGCAACAGGAGAGGTCTATTTCTGTTTGAGATTTGACTCGTCATGACTCTCCTAGTCCCGCCTAGTCCCACTTGTACATGCCGTTCCTGTCGTCGTTTTAACGACTATAGATTGTCAAGTTCATGTCCAAAATGAAGTTTGAAGTAGTCGGTTGCAGCGACTGGGCAGACCTGCCAGTACAACCCCCGGTGGAGGTGGATAAGATCTGGACGATAACTAAATCAGAGACCGCTATCATCATCACATGCAATGGTGTTGAGGTGCTGAACTATCTGTTTGCAGATAGTTCAATTAGCGACTGTGTTACAAGGTTGGGTGGTGATGTTGTGGAGGAGATCGAGTTTCACAGTGACCAGGACACTGCATCTGACTTCTACAGACTAGGTATATTTATGGTCTAAATCAATACCACTTTAAATAGTGGAACTGCACAGTATGACAGCCATGGGGTTAGCGTGGATTAAATACAAAAAACTATTGGATAATGTAGGCATTTAAAATAAACCAGGATCATTAATGGAATGCATGTAGTATTTGGCTATACGGTTAAAACGGTTCATAGTTCAGGCACGGGTTAATTTCCCTTTTCGCTTTCATCAGTGTGTCCTGGTTTGACGATTGCAAACAGTAAACTCATTAAATACGAGTCGGCGGATATTGGAAATGTCACGACAGTTTCCTGTGCAGATTTCTTTGAGTTACAGGGTGAGAGTGTTCTTACTTGTAATGCTGTCTCTAGTATTAATGCAGAGTGGAGCAGTAATGCGCCTGTTTGTACATTGTACAAAAGGTAATTTCTAACTTTTGCTACTGAACAGTTTTATTATTTAGTGAAATCAACCAACACAATCAATCTGATTATTATGGGATGTGTGTCCTAACACAATAAACCTATGGTACACCCGCACACGTGTTCCTTTTTACTTTATTATGGGATGGGTAAATTTTTCTAAGTGTAGAAAATAACCAACATCTGACAAATTAAGAATTTTGAGATTCATCACTTTTTACACTATCCTATAGGTTGCCCTGAGTTTTCCATCACCAACTCTGGTTCCTGGGGCCCAATCCACCATGACACAGCATCTGACTTCTACAGAGCAGGTACTTGAGATCTAAATGCCACTTATTATGTACATACTAGTATGTATAACAGTATAATATATACTGTGAACAGGTAGTCCACCACCTCAACACTATTGCATGTTATACATACTGTTATACATACTGTTATAATAAAGGACGTGGGTTTAGTATAATCTATAAAACTAGAGCCCAACTTGCTCAAATTTAGTAAAAACGGCCGCTATTTCAGAGTGGACAGTTGTAAAGCGGAATGTGAAGATACCCTGGGACCTAGAGGCAACACCTCTCCAGATAAAGACAAACTCTAAACTGAGCAGTACTGAGAGGATCAGCCGGGATCAGGGTGAACATGTACGGCAAGGACAGCAGCAAAATTGCTGATATCATTGTCAAGTTCATGTCCAAAATGAAGTTTGAAGTAGTCGGTTGCAGCGACTGGGCAGACCTGCCAGTACAACCCCCGGTGGAGGTGGATAAGATCTGGACGATAACTAAATCAGAGACCGCTATCATCATCACATGCAATGGTGTTGAGGTGCTGAACTATCTGTTTGCAGATAGTTCAATTAGCGACTGTGTTACAAGGTTGGGTGGTGATGTTGTGGAGGAGATCGAGTTTCACAGTGACCAGGACACTGCATCTGACTTCTACAGACTAGGTATATTTATGGTCTAAATCAATACCACTTTAAATAGTGGAACTGCACAGTATGACAGCCATGGGGTTAGCGTGGATTAAATACAAAAAACTATTGGATAATGTAGGCATTTAAAATAAACCAGGATCATTAATGGAATGCATGTAGTATTTGGCTATACGGTTAAAACGGTTCATAGTTCAGGCACGGGTTAATTTCCCTTTTCGCTTTCATCAGTGTGTCCTGGTTTGACGATTGCAAACAGTAAACTCATTAAATACGAGTCGGCGGATATTGGAAATGTCACGACAGTTTCCTGTGCAGATTTCTTTGAGTTACAGGGTGAGAGTGTTCTTACTTGTAATGCTGTCTCTAGTATTAATGCAGAGTGGAGCAGTAATGCGCCTGTTTGTACATTGTACAAAAGGTAATTTCTAACTTTTGCTACTGAACAGTTTTATTATTTAGTGAAATCAACCAACACAATCAATCTGATTATTATGGGATGTGTGTCCTAACACAATAAACCTATGGTACACCCGCACACGTGTTCCTTTTTACTTTATTATGGGATGGGTAAATTTTTCTAAGTGTAGAAAATAACCAACATCTGACAAATTAAGAATTTTGAGATTCATCACTTTTTACACTATCCTATAGGTTGCCCTGAGTTTTCCATCACCAACTCTGGTTCCTGGGGCCCAATCCAAAATGACGGAGATAACCTCACTGTTACCTGTTCCCGGGATAGCGATATTCTAAATCTGGTAGGGGATGATGTCGTTACCTGCAGTTTCTTAGCGGATACCAAAAATTACACCACTTCAGACTTGCCTACTTGTGAATTCAACAATAGAAGTAAGTATTGAACATCCAAATTAAGTTGTGCCAAAAATTACAAATATCACACGACTTATCACACCGCGACTGATAAATTAAGATTAAATTGACTAGGACATCCCGACTAATTGGACACACAGTTCACCCACATCACAGCTCTGTAGTGCATCATGTCACGATAGCAACCCCTACTACAACACCTAGAGTAATTGACTTAAATGGATTCTATATACACTCAGGTTGGACGTAGTTATTGTTTTGTTCAAATCCTTTTGAAGGAATAATTTCAGATCGTTACACCAACGAGTGGTTTATGAACTTGGGGTTAAAGTGAGAGTGGACCGAATCAGAATTGGACAAGTTTGTTGTAGGTTTAGTAGAGATTAGCTTTCTGAGCATTTTGCGTTTTTGCCGCTCAAAATCGTCCAACCCATCACTGAGATACTTTTGTTATGTTGGGAGAACTCCTGTTTAATCAGTATGTAAAAAATAGGAAATAAGCAATCGTGGTGTTGTACTAACACATTCTGAATATCAGCAGTGATGTTGACATGTCCATGCAAAGAAGCAGGGCAATGCAAGCCACCATAATGAAATTTTAAAGAATTTGTTAGTAAAACACAAGGATTGTTTCTACCATGTTTGATCAATATTGATCCAGCAGGAATTCTCCGAACATAACAAACGTCGCGTATCTCAGTGATGGATGGGTCGATTTTGAGCGGCAAAAACGCAAAATGCTCAGAGAGCCAATCTCTATTACCTACAACAAACTTGTCCAATTCTGATTCGGTCCACTCTCACTTTAACTGAATTTCGGATATATTTAGGCGGTTATTTTATGCCTCATTTTCCCGTAGCCTATGTCGTTTCATTTTGACCACTCATCCTTGACAGGGGTGATCCTCGGATGGTCTTCTACAAATTAAATGCAGCGATCAAAAATCGCTATTCGTCACACCAAATTTTGTAGAGGACCATCCTTCATCTCCATCTCCATATCACTCCCTCCCTCCCTCCCTCCCTATCCCTCTCCATCACACTCTCCCTCTCAATCTTTGAACGATTCAAACTTTTATAGAGATAAAGGTTGAAGAATTTCCAGGCGCAGAGACACAGGTTGGCTATACGAGTGAGAGACACGTAGACGACTAAGTTTTTTTCTCTCTTGTGTATATTGAGAGATTGTGAGTCGATCTCCTCAGTCCGTTGGATGTAATCGGTCAAGACAAGGGTATTAAATTGAGAGGGGAGAGAGAGAAAGAGAGAGAGAGAGAGAGAGAGAGAGAGAGAGAGAGAGAGAGAGAGAGAAAGGGAGAGATTACACACAAGTGATCTATCAGATCCATCATTTCTTTTATCCGCCAACAAGTTTGCTACCTTTAAACCAGAGAAAAAAATGAACCGATTGGTTCGATTCTTGCATTTTCATTTCGATTATAAACAACAATTTACTGAACCCCTTCATTAATTAATGTTATTAATCTCTATTATAATTAGTATAATGTGTGTTAACATGATACGTTTCCTTCTCTTCACAGCTGCTGTACTATGCGGAACTGTTGTTCTCACAGGTTAGTCACAGAGTAACATAACACAGTATTGAGTTTACTTGATTTGAAAGAGGTAACAAAGAAATGATTGACCCTGTTTCAAGGCCAGGAAACTTTTAAAATTACGTAAAGGAACGAATTATTGCATTACATTAAATGTATTCATAATGCTGCGTTTCCCTGCCCTACCGTTTCACGTGTCGCTGCCAAAAGGATCAAGGCTTGGTCATAATGTAATGTGAGATGCATACGACCTAGCTGGCAGTATACTTCTCACATAGCTTACCTAACTCACATGACACTTGCTAACTAGCTTTTGGCATTCCAACTTAACTACTTATCTAACCTCTCACACTCGACTCAACTCGCAAGATGACATTGTGACATGTAACATGCGGCAGCGCTCCTACATGTTTCGTTGGGTGGCGCGCGCACACCACGTCCAACTGACATCCCTCTCAGGTACACTAAAACCTACGATTTGGCCTACCTAAACCTTGCTATTGCAGACACAATGTTCTCTCTTTTTGGTGCTACCTTCCGCGGTCCAAGTGAGTACAACACCAAGATCTATCTGTCAGTGTCTGTCTGTTTGTACACTCGTGACATCACGGAAATTACAGTCAGTTTGTCTCACTTCTAAATGTGTGCGATACTAACTAAATGATTAGAAATAACTTTTAGTCAGTCATAGCGGAATATTTTAAATTTGACCATCTTTATTTTATAATATTTCCACGTTTCACTCAGATCCACAAACGCCCCACAAAACTTTCCTTCAATGAACCATCTGGGTGTTTAGGCGCTAAGCGAATCAAACGAATCATCACATGTGAATGAATAATCAACAATATGAGATCATTTAACACCTGTTTGTGAATGCAGCAACCACCAATCTAGAAACCCCTGTCTTCTAAATCCCCTACCCGGCCTGTATTATAATGGCAAAATACCCCACTACCCTCACTCCAATGTGCTAAATCCACCTTTCCCAGATCCATCCTGGGCCCTGGCCCTTCACTAGTCCCTCCTACCTTCTCCAAACTACTACAACCCCCCTCCAGATATAATGGTGGGGTTCAGTTCTGCTCTACAGTGTGAGGTATCTGTCTATCTGGCCTACCTGACCACCTATAGTGACCTCATGGCTGTTCTACCTATAACAGCTGACCGGGTTATCGCTGTATTTCGTCCAATGAGGTATGTTGCGTTCCAAAAGTAACCAAAACCGTGGTTACCAAAGAAACCCATAAACATGATAAATCGCCAGTAGTTCTACTGGGTTGCTATGGTTACCACGGTTTTAGTTACCATGACTACTTGTGTAACTCACTACCTCACTTGTCCAACTCACTAACAATCCCACTCTCCTAGATACGGTAGGGAGGCCCACTTCAAGGGACTAAAGTGTGCAATTATCCTCAATTGGTTCCTCTCTGGACTCTACCTCAGTGTAATGATGTTGGTAGCACACCTCCAGAATCCTCACAACCTCATTGTATTCAGACAGGACTCCCTTCCTGATTGTATTTTCGAGGATAATTGGGCTATGGAGACGCTCTTCTCATGGCTTGGTAACATCGTCTTCATGATTCTGCCTCTAGTGTGCAACATTGTGGCGTATTGGTGTATTATAGCCAGGATTAGAAGGGATAAACTTAATGTTAACTCGCGTTCTATCAATAGTGTGACAATACTGGTCAAATCAATACTAATCTGTACAGTGTTTACCATCTCGTGGATGCCATCTATCATTCTGGATGATGTCCTCTTCAAAACTGATAACTTCGCTATCTCAATGATCTACAAGGTGTTCTTCTATATAAACTGCCTAACAGACCCAATTCTCTACTCCCTGTCAACTAAACCAATAACCGCATGTCTCACTAAAATGAGGGTCTTTGGCACCCGGACCAGTATTTCTGTCTCCCAAAGTGACTTCTTTAGTAAGGTAACGGGAGGAAGGTTGGCTAGATCTTCTACTAGCACTACGGGTATGACTCCTGTAAACAATGCGAGGCCACGGTCCACTTTACATGACATGCGGTACCCAGTCCGAGCCAAGACAATACATCATGGTATGGGGAGTGGTGTGGGTAGGAGATGTGTGTCTACTGTGGATCCTGCCCCAGTTATTATAGAGAGTATGTCAGTACATTCATAGTAGTACAAGTAGAGATAGTTTTATTGGGTATCTAGGTGGTCTTGTGTGTATTTGAGTTGGGCATGCTTCTATGTTCGGTAGATAATTACCGATTGTTCGAATTCCACGAGAGAGTGAGGTATTTTGGTGTTGTTATGTTCTAACCCTCCCGCCCGCAACACAGCCTAACCAGGCAAAGTTTGTGTTTGTTCTCGACGGAAATGTTAAAATGTTTGTCAGTCGATGGGGGTTGACTATAACTCTCACGCATCTAGCCTCTGCCAACAAGTCATGGTGTTGCACTGCACGGAACCCTCCAGCTCCGATTCCTTGTTTAACTAGCCGTACAGCAAGGATCTCGGCTGAATTCGTCTCAGACTAGGCACATATTCCAACACGATAGTAGCAGGAGAGATCAACACTTATACCAAGCACACAGGGTAGAAACAATCCTTGTGTTCTGGATAAGATAACATTTTTCTCTAGGTTGTGTGTATCGGATCAGTAGGCCCCATTATAATTGGTATTTAACACAGTCAACTCGGAGAAGTACAATGTTATTGATACTTGATTGATAAATCGGGGGGTTCCGAGAGACTGATCCTAAACTGAGCCAATACACACAGCTAGAGCGGAGAGTCTCCGTCATGGTGTGCACTATCACCAGGGTCACAACATTTAGATCAATTATTTCCTTTTTCGATCCAAAATCGACCTTATATGACTGGCCTATTAAATGTATTCATAATGCTGTGTGCCCTACCGTTTCACGTGTCGCTGCCAAAACGATCAAGGCTTGGTCATAATGTAATGTGAGATGCATACGACCTAGCTGGCAGTATACATCTCACATAGCTTACCTAACTCACATGACACTTGCTAACTAGCTTTTGGCATTCCAACTTAACTACTTATCTAACCTCTCACACTCGACTCAACTCGCAAGATGACATTGTGACATGTAACATGCGGCAGCGCTCCTACATGTTTCGTTGAGTGGCACGCACACACCACGTCCTTCAAATCATGTCATTGACCTATTTGATGAAGGAGCACATTGTTGTTGTGTGCGGCTGTACCGTTGCCCCTGGCAATAGTGTGACAAAAAATGTCCGTCTCCCGATTAGTTAGTATACCCGTATCCAGGTGAATGCATCCACACGGGCAGGGAAAAATCTTAACAAAAAACTGAAATATATTGCATTTCAGAGTGGACAGCTGTAAAGCGGAATGTGAAGATGCCATGGGACCTGGAGGCAACACCTCTCCAGATAAAGACAAACTCTACACTCGGTAGTGATGAGAGAATCGATGTGAGATTTTACAATAAGGACGGCGGCTATATTGGTTATTTGATGGCGATGTTTTCCTCCCCAATGCAGTATGGGATGTACCACTGCTCCCTCGACTGGACAGACCTACCAGTACTGCAACCCCCGGTGGAGGTGGATAAGATCTGGAAGATCACCAAAACAGAGACTGCCATCATCATCACATGTAACAATGTGGAGGTGTTGAACTACCTGTTCGCAGATAGTTCAAATAACGACTGCGTTACCAAGTGGGGTGGTGATGTCGTGGAGGAGATCTATTTTGCCAGTTATGACACAGCTGTCACAGCGTCGGACTTCTATTGGGCAAATTGCCAGAAAGATGAATTGTGGATTAGTGGCGTACCACAGTGTGTTGGTATGTACATAATATATACTCTTTCCTTGTTGAGCCAGTCCAAGTGGGCTGGGGGCACCGTCCGTGGTGGATGAAGGTGGTTTGCGACTGATCCCACCCGTTCTCACATTTCAGACGAGACTGCAACTGCTAATAATTGGTAGTTTCATAGTAGGAGGATCGTGAGCCATAAATATGTCAAACACATTTTCACCAGTATTGTACTGAAGAGGGCATTTTGCCGAAACGTTTTGAAAATTCCTTGTTCTGAATGTCTGATACCACTCCGGAAAACGTGAGGAACACCGCAGCTATCAGTCGCAAACCACCCCCACTCTTTCCTTGCTCAACTCTCCCTCTTTCTCGACTCTCTCTCCTTCTTTTTTCTCTGGCTTGATAATTTTGGTAATATATGATACCATGGTGGCATGGTATATCATAATATGATCATGACATTGGTATCCCGGGAGTCGGGACACCAACTAAGATACCAACTAAGATATAATCAACTAGGGTCTAAGATACCAACTAAGATACCATGAACTCAATTTGTCTGTTATTAAATGAAAGAACCCAGGTAATTTAGATGTAGATAATCCAATATCAAAATAATCTAGATATATCAATGTAGGTAGTCGAATTTCCACGAGAGAGCTCAATCAATCCAGGACGACAGACAGACAGACAGACAGATAGACAGACAGACAGACAGACAGACAGATAGACAGACAGACAGACAGACAGACAGATAGACAGACAGACAGACAGACAGACAGATAGACAGACAGACAGACAGACAGACAGATAGACAGACAGACAGACAGACAGACAGATAGACAGACAGACAGACAGACAGACAGATAGACAGACAGACAGACAGACAGACAGATAGACAGACAGACAGACAGACAGACAGATAGACAGACAGACAGACAGACAGACAGATAGACAGACAGACAGACAGACAGACAGATAGACAGACAGACAGACAGACAGACAGATAGACAGACAGACAGACAGACAGACAGATAGACAGACAGACAGACAGACAGACAGATAGACAGACAGACAGACAGACAGACAGATAGACAGACAGACAGACAGACAGACAGATAGACAGACAGACAGACAGACAGACAGATAGACAGACAGACAGACAGACAGACAGATAGACAGACAGACAGACAGACAGACAGATAGACAGACAGACAGACAGACAGACAGATAGACAGACAGACAGACAGACAGACAGATAGACAGACAGACAGACAGACAGACAGATAGACAGACAGACAGACAGACAGACAGATAGACAGACAGACAGACAGACAGACAGATAGACAGACAGACAGACAGACAGACAGATAGACAGACAGACAGACAGACAGACAGATAGACAGACAGACAGACAGACAGACAGATAGACAGACAGACAGACAGACAGACAGATAGACAGACAGACAGACAGACAGACAGATAGACAGACAGACAGACAGACAGACAGATAGACAGACAGACAGACAGACAGACAGATAGACAGACAGACAGACAGACAGACAGATAGACAGACAGACAGACAGACAGACAGATAGACAGACAGACAGACAGACAGACAGATAGACAGACAGACAGACAGACAGACAGATAGACAGACAGACAGACAGACAGACAGATAGACAGACAGACAGACAGACAGACAGATAGACAGACAGACAGACAGACAGACAGATAGACAGACAGACAGACAGACAGACAGATAGACAGACAGACAGACAGACAGACAGATAGACAGACAGACAGACAGACAGACAGATAGACAGACAGACAGACAGACAGACAGATAGACAGACAGACAGACAGACAGACAGATAGACAGACAGACAGACAGACAGACAGATAGACAGACAGACAGACAGACAGACAGATAGACAGACAGACAGACAGACAGACAGATAGACAGACAGACAGACAGACAGACAGATAGACAGACAGACAGACAGACAGACAGATAGACAGACAGACAGACAGACAGACAGATAGACAGACAGACAGACAGACAGACAGATAGACAGACAGACAGACAGACAGACAGATAGACAGACAGACAGACAGACAGACAGATAGACAGACAGACAGACAGACAGACAGATAGACAGACAGACAGACAGACAGACAGATAGACAGACAGACAGACAGACAGACAGATAGACAGACAGACAGACAGACAGACAGATAGACAGACAGACAGACAGACAGACAGATAGACAGACAGACAGACAGACAGACAGATAGACAGACAGACAGACAGACAGACAGATAGACAGACAGACAGACAGACAGACAGATAGACAGACAGACAGACAGACAGACAGATAGACAGACAGACAGACAGACAGACAGATAGACAGACAGACAGACAGACAGACAGATAGACAGACAGACAGACAGACAGACAGATAGACAGACAGACAGACAGACAGACAGATAGACAGACAGACAGACAGACAGACAGATAGACAGACAGACAGACAGACAGACAGATAGACAGACAGACAGACAGACAGACAGATAGACAGACAGACAGACAGACAGACAGATAGACAGACAGACAGACAGACAGACAGATAGACAGACAGACAGACAGACAGACAGATAGACAGACAGACAGACAGACAGACAGATAGACAGACAGACAGACAGACAGACAGATAGACAGACAGACAGACAGACAGACAGATAGACAGACAGACAGACAGACAGACAGATAGACAGACAGACAGACAGACAGACAGATAGACAGACAGACAGACAGACAGACAGATAGACAGACAGACAGACAGACAGACAGATAGACAGACAGACAGACAGACAGACAGATAGACAGACAGACAGACAGACAGACAGATAGACAGACAGACAGACAGACAGACAGATAGACAGACAGACAGACAGACAGACAGATAGACAGACAGACAG
Organism: Pleurobrachia bachei; assembly: GCA_000695325.1. Classification (NCBI taxonomy): domain Eukaryota; kingdom Metazoa; phylum Ctenophora; class Tentaculata; order Cydippida; family Pleurobrachiidae; genus Pleurobrachia; species Pleurobrachia bachei. Next base: position 3,704 of record AVPN01002057.1, on the reverse strand, counting down.
ACAGACAGACAGATAGACAGACAGACAGACAGACAGACAGATAGACAGACAGACAGACAGACAGACAGATAGACAGACAGACAGACAGACAGACAGATAGACAGACAGACAGACAGACAGACAGATAGACAGACAGACAGACAGACAGACAGACAGACAGACAGACAGACAGACAGACAGTATGTACCTTGTTAGTGAGGGGAGGAGTTAGGTTTGAGGGATGTCTTTTCCACGCTCTTTCCTGGGCTTCATCTTCTATTGTCGCTGGGAACACCTAGCAGTGACGAATAAGGAGATGTTGAGCTGTGTTGGAACACTTTAGGAGGGGATTGATATCATGATGAAACACTCAGAGATAAGAAGAGTAACTAAAAGGAGATCTTGAGGTTGACAAAATGTTTTGCTGGACCCTTTCTCACCACGGGTAATGAATGGTTAGAATAATGCAACTTTTAAGGAGGTGCGAGAGAGAATCAAGATACAATGAACTAAGGAAAAGAAGGGATAGGAGCATTTCTTTCATGGCATTTCGGTACCAGGTGTAGCAGCTGTATATATGTGTATGCATGTGTATGTTTGTTTGTACATCATGTAGAATGTAGATAGTAATCGACGACTGAAGAGGTCGACAATGTTGATAATTACGAATGTTACGAACTTTAATATTTTCATGTCCAACGCCCATAATCGACGAATTAGGCCAACGTGCAAGTTAAATTTTGTTAGGGTCCATTGATTATTGAATCAGGAAAATTACTAGCGGCAGATAGTAATTTTAGTACACCCTCTACTAAACGGGAGGGTTGCCTTAGCAACTACACACGTCAACATACCTAGCTACCCTTTCTCTTGAGTCATTGACTCTCTCTATAATTAAGTCTCCCAGCTGTAGACACAGAGGTGTATCTAGAGATAAAATTAGCCAATCTAAAATGGGATCTCGAGCCTCGAAGTTCCATGCGAACTCAGCTCTTACTGCTGCATGTCCTACAGCATGTCCTAATAGTATCAACATGTCACTATGTGATAATATCAATATGTCAGAACTCAGAATGTGTCATGTGATACTGATATTATTATGTGACATACTACAACCGGCTGTCTACCGCCAATTATAATATGATCGGATGGTCATTATAATTGTGCATGTCACATTTTTTAAGTCTCCCCCAAGTATTCCATTTTGATTTTTGTTATGCAAACATGAAATTCTCTTATTCCCACATCCATTCCTGGCATCTATATTCTCTCTATCTATCTATCTACATTTCTCTCTCTTTCTATCTCCCCCTCTCTGTTTCCCCCAATCTCTGTCCAGTGTCCACTAGTATCTCTCTCTCCCTCTCTCTCTCCCACTCACATCTTTAGCAGGTACAACCAGGCGACCTGGTCTAAAAGGATCATCATTGGATGTGGCGATTCCCCGGGGTTGAGATTGGAAATTGCCGCTGTCTGTCCTTCTAGGTACCCCGGGCCCTGGTCGTCCCAACTGGTCCACAATACCCTAGGGAGTAATGGGGGAAATTAGGGGGGATAAGAGAGTGAAATAAGGGAGGGAAATAAGGGAGGGAAATAAGGGGTCGGAAATCAAGCTTGAAACAGACAAACGAACTAACTAATGAACCTTCTGACTGTTGTTGACGTATTGTCTAATTCCTGTAGCATCTCTATCATACACCGTAGGTCGGCATATTTTACCGCTGTTATCTCTCTTTACGTACCCAACCTGTCCCTTTATCCAGAATTCCTTCTCCGGCTCCTTCATCTGGAATATTTTAGATAATCATCAGTTAAATGTTCATTAGAAATTTTAGGAATTAGAATCACCAGTTAAATGTTCATTAGTAATTTTAGGAATTAGAATCACCAGTTAAATGTTCATTAGTAATTTTAGGAATCACCAGTTAAAATATTATTAGAAATTTTAGGAATTTTAATCACTGGTTTGGGAGGCCGTTACAATCTCAATTAGAAAAACTAAAAGCACTAAATTTTTACCGCTATTCGCTCTGTTTCAATAGAGACCCTCTTCTCATCTATTTGTCGCTCCAATCTTTCTTTCAGGTTAACTTTAACATCCTCGTTCGTTTTCTCTCTACCTCCCAAAATCTGGGGCTTCCGGTAATTTCCACTATCGTCATTCGTAACTGGGGGAAATAGGGATAAATTGTGAAGGGATTAATTCTTGAAACTGGGAAGGAAATTAGGGATGAATTCTTGAAACTGAGAGGGGAATTAGGGATGAATTCTTGAAACTGAGAGGGGAATTCTAGAAATTTCAGGTTTGGGCTGAAGTAATGTGTCGGAAGAGTAAGTAGAAAAATACCCCGCCCAATAGGAATTGAATGTTTCATGGTATAAAAAGATAAGCAAAGTTTCCTTGGTAACGAAATATGGGCCACTGCCCCGCTGGGTTGCTAAGCAACAAAATACCGCATAAACCCCGGTAACACAGGGAGAGAGATATTTTGGTAAATAATAATGTGAAACACTATAATAGAAATATTTGTGAAACTATTACTAACAGCCACCTGTTGTTTCATTTAATTTTGTGTGACAGAACCCCCCCCCCTGAGTCCTGACTCTCTTCGGTTACCGATACTATACCTTCATCTACAAAAACCTATAAACCCAAGTAAAATAACATACCCACGTAGTTGCCGTTAACATAGTTGTTGCTGGATGTTCTTCCTGACTTGTTGCCTGATGCTCTAATATCCGAGTGGACCTGGAGAGGATTCCATTATTATAATTCTTGTACAAAATGATAATTCTTGAAATTAAACATGATGCCATTTAAAGAAAACATTCGTTTAGCAGCACGAAAAATCAACAAAAAGAATCAGAAGCTGTACTGATTACTATTTAACGGGTCTCATCTGATTGACATGTACCTTGACACACCCAGAGGGGTTTCCACTTTCAGTTCTATACGGGGCACCACAACCTGGTTTGTTTAGATGGTCCTACGAGGGGGAAAATAATGGGATCAGGGATCATGATTCATGACAACTTAGGCAGTGCTACATTTATTTCATAAAATCTCAAATATCAGCCTCGAGACGAAGAAGAGCGATAGGAGTATTATAATACTTCAGTGTTTGTATGTCCCCATATATCTTACAATGATAGATCCATGAACATCAGCATCATCGAGATTTTTACTCAGATTGGTGATTTTAGCTCCTGCATTCCGAGGAGCTCCACCTCCAGGTTTACCCCATGGATCGTAACTATTCAGCATAGCCCTGTCTTTTCTTTGCTCTTCTACACGAACTGCTGCCTGGGCTCTTTTTTGGCTTTGATGGTTCTCAATAGCGTAGGCAGTGGCTTGGGCGTACGCTTCCCGGTTCAGGGACCTGTTAGAATATATTATGTTCTTCAGACAACAAGACCAAATACAAGGATGAATATGGAACCGTATTATCAGAAACCGGAAACAATAACTGATGGTATATGTTCTAATCCTAAGATCATATGAGGAGCGAGAGGGTCGAGCAACTTACGATTTGTTGTTGAAAACCGTTGATGGGACGTGACCTGGTTCGGGACGAATGCCAACAGGGAACTTTCGTTTGTGGTCCGCAGAATATTCCTCGTCCATGTCAGTTAGTCATAGTTTGTAATAAAATCTGTAACAAGTTATGGAAAGTTGAGACTTGACCCATATGGAACACTTGCCCAAATGGAATTTTTCTCTTGGG